>PVJA010027115.1:0-28917 GCA_004027025.1 Myocastor coypus | reverse complement strand
ATATATATATATATATATATATATATATATATATATATATATCCAGCAAATTCCCAAAGGATAAGTGCCCCAAGGATAGTGTGAAGGAGGACAGGGTAGAAAAGTAGCCAGGGCTGGCTGGGTGAGGCCAGGTTCCCTGCTTGCTTCTAGATCCTTCCAGACCTTCTCACCAACCGAGCCAGACAGAACTTGGTTTGCTAACCCAAATATTCTGGTGATTTCCATCTCCCCATTCATAAACCTTGGTTGATAACAGTACCTACCTCGTATAGTGAAGGGGACTGAACAAACTAGTATTTGGAAAACAGAAGTGGGAAAAGTGGGATACCTGCCCCAGGACCGCTACTAATCAGCAGTAGAGCTGAGACGATGTGGTTCCATAGGCCCCATTTCCAACCAATGTCATCCCGACTTTCCAGTGATATATTTCCTAAATATTCTCTCCTTTGTGTTCATTATGTGTATAGTAAAAATCTGATAATAAAATTCAAGAAAATCTTAAGTAGTGAAAACAAAAAAATGCTCTGGTGAGCACCCTTCCCTGACACCTCCTAGTAGGAAGGTAAATCCATTGAAAGAAAAGTACTCTGTTGGAATATTAAAAGCAAAACCCAGAAGTGATTTCCTGACTGACAGCTTTGTAGAAGGTCAGGAGAAGGATGAGGCCTATCTGGCAGTGACTTGAGTAGATTCCTACCGAATCCTACTGAATTTGGTACCAGGGATCGAACTCAGTACCTTGCACTTGCCAGGCAGGCACTTACGCCTGTGAGCTGTCTCCCTGGCCCTGATGATGATTTTGCAAGCTTGAAATCTGGCAGTTGGAGGGAAGAAAAGACTGATACATAGAAACTCAGTTTGATGACCCACAGCAGGAGCCACCACTGAAAATCTTTGCAGTCTCCAGGTCTAGGATAGTGCTTTTGGAAATGTTCACAGAGACCCTGGGACCATGGGTTTGAATCTTTTGCCCTAAGATCAAGTCCTGAAGGTCAAGTCCCCTCCCTTGAGCCTCCTGGTACTGGGCCTCAGCCCCCCCTAACATGGGCATCAGGGCACCCTCTCCTTGCTTGTCAACTAACCAGTGTATGGCATATGCTGGTGGACACAGACTCATGGCCTCTGGCCCTGCCCACCTGTAGCCCCCTTGCACATACTGTCATGGCTTTGAACTCCTTGGCATCTTCCTTGTTCTTTTTCTGCCACTGGCTCACTCTGAGACACATGGTCCCTGTCCTTCCACATTGCCTTCCACTTTATGCCAGTTCCATCTTCCTGCACTACATGGATGGCACTGCTCAGACAGCTTCCCTGGCTCCCCACCATCCTTAGCTCCCCCACACTTTGGTCTCATCTTTCTGGAGTGGCCCTGCCCGTATCTCTAGAATGCAGCTAGCTGGGCCACTTCTGTGAAGCAGAACGCGCTACCCCCAGTGTACATGGCCTTGCTTTTGCCCAGGTTACTGCACTACCAGAAGTGTTTTCTCTCTACCTCTACTGAACTCCTAATTATTCTTTAAAAAAAAAAAAAAAAATATATATATATATATATATATATATATATACATATGTTTTAATTTTAAAAAAATTTGGTATATGATTTTGCTGTGCAGCTCAGACTCATAGTGATCCTTCTGTCTCAGCCTCCCCAGTGCTGGGGGCACAAGCATGGTACACCATGCCAGGTTTGGTGGCCAGCTTTGCATGGGCCTGCACATCATGTGGTACTGAGGATCAAACTCAGGTCCTTAGGCTTGCCAGGCAGGTATATATACCTCTGAGCTATCTCCCAGCCCCTCCTAGCTATTCCTAAAGACCCAGAATAAGTGTGTTGCCTTCTGAATGTTTCATCGCTCTCTCCACTTCTTTTTAAATTTAAATAGTGATGATGTCCCACCTGTCTTTTAACATCAACTCGGATAGCAAAAAATAAGGAGACAAATCAGTTCTAGTCCTGGCACCTTGCCTGCTGTAAACAAGTTTCTCAAATTGTCTGCATCCTGTTTTCCTCATTTTAGAATCTGAAAAAGTCGTGGTGGCTACCTTAAAGGGCTACTGTGGAAGCTACTAGGGTAATAATGTACATAAAGACCACACAGCACCTGGTGTAAGGTCTTCTCCATAGGCATGCTCGTCATTATCACCCTCACCAATTAAGGGAAACCTTAGGAATCTTAGGTTAGGGACAGCTTTTTGCTTTGAGATTCTTGGTCCTGAGGGTGAAAAGAGAGACTGTGACAGTTGTTTTTTGTAACTCATAGAATCTAAGAAGAGAAAGCAGAAGAGATCGTTATGGCAGACAAACACTTGCTGACTCTGAGGGCTGCTTGGCTTTATGTGAGGGTGGCAGTTAAGTTGAAGCAAACACATTGCCATTGGCCAGTGGTGACGCTCCCACGGCCCAGAACACCGCCAGCTCGTGTGTGTGCAGGCCTGCTGCTGAGGCGGCGGGCATCAGCTCACAGGGTGTGCTGCCGAGTGGCTCCATGTCTTCTTCTGGCCAGAGCGCGAGCTCCTTAAGGACAAGGACTGGGTCTTACTCATTGCTGTCTCCCCAGTGTCCAGCCAACTTCCTGGCACTTGGTGACTGCAGCGTGTATGAATGGATGAGGGAGTGAATGATGGATGGGCCATTAAAATGCCACCGTGAGGAGGCTGAGGCCCAGAGGTGGCCAGGATCCAAGCAAAGGGTCATAGCCATCAGAGAAAACACTGAGGGACCTAGGGACAGAATATCAATAAGCCAAGACATGGCAGGATTGTTTTTTCTTCTTCTTAAGCTTTAAAGCAGATCCCTGACATTTTCTTGAGCAGCTTGTATGTGCCAGGCTCTATATTTTAATTTTTCTGTCTTACTGTCTTAGCAACACTTCCTAACAGATTGTCAGTACTGTTACTATTTTATTCACGAAAAAGGTGAGATTTAGAAAAGGAAGGCAGCTTAACCATTGTCACTGAGGAAGGGACAGAGTAGAGGAAGGAGTCCCATGAGGCTCAAGGCCCGAGCTCTGCAGGCCCCCAGGAACCCTTCAGAATGGCCTTTCATGTCTGCTTTACACTAGCTGCCACGAGCTGTGAAGAAGAGTCGGGATCAGGCTCCCACTGCCCATGTCCCCCTTTGTAATTCAATTTTATGATTTTGGGAGCCCTGTCGCAGGTTGTGGGAGCCTGACAGATGGGCCACCAGTGGTTTGCTTTAATCCCCTTTTTAATATCCTTGTTGCAACGTTCTTTCCAATGCAGCTCCCAAGTCACATTAAAAACAAAACAAAACAAACAAACAAACAACAACAAAAAAAAACCCCACCTCTTCCTTAGGGTAAGCCTTCCCTTATTAAACAGATTCAAATGAAAAGTTTTAAAGATAATTTGAACAATAAGAAGCACACAGCAGCTCCGAGCCAAAGCTCCTTTATCTCTGCTGTGTTTATTCCCCAGTATTTCCTGTCTCATTCCCCAGCTCACTGAATCCCTAGGCCCCCACACCCGACCCTCCCAGTGCAATCTCTGCTCCCCCCCCCCCCCACACGGTGGTGTGGGGGTGGCCTGGGGCGGGGATCTCACAGGTACTCTAGCGCCTTCTAAGGCTGTTCCACCAACCAACCAGGTCAGGGAAAGCCTGCCTGGGCCAATAGGCCGAGGAGCCCTGCAAACCGCCCAGAGAGAAACTCACACCTGCTGGGGAGCCTCCAAGTGCCACAGGGCAAAGGCACAAAGCGGAAAAGCAGTGGGGGTGGGGGGGGGAGGAGCCAAAGGGAGAAACTGGCCCCAGTGGGTCCTGTCTTTCCAGGAGTGCTCAGTAATCTGCCTTTGAAAGAAACATTCAGATGACTCTAGTCCGTCTGTGTGCAAGCTCCTCCTGCTTTTCAGATCAAAGATGAGGAAAGGAATCTAGGGCTTGAAAGGCCGTTGTACGTCACAGATTTGGGGAGGATGCAGGTGCAAAGAACTGAGAAGGAAGGGAGGAAGGAGGGGAGGAAAGGAGGGAGGGAGGGAGGGAGGAAGGAAGGAAGGAAGGAAGGAAGGAAGGAAGGAAGGAAGGGAAAAGGGAAAGGAAGGAAACAAAGGGGAGGGGAGGAGAGGGAAGGGAGATTGAGCTTTAATGAGTTCTACAGGGACATTTTAAAGATTGAATTCTGCTATGTGTGAAGAGCTTTGCTAAGATACTGGATAAATTCGAAGTCCAGGCCTGGCACTGAGGGAGCTGAGTGATCTCACAGGGTTGCCTCCTTTAACCTAGGCTGGGTGTCACCCGCCCATCCCAGTTCAGCAGCTGAAGAGACCCAGGTCACGGCGACTTGCACACCTTTAGAAGGCAGGGCTCTGGGCTGCGCCCTGCACGGACAGCAGGACCGCGGCGCTTGCAGCCAGGCTGGCTCTCCAGCAGCGCGCCGCGCTCTCTGTCAGGGCCGCTAACATTTGCATAGCGCTCCTTACAATTTACCGAGTGCTTTCACATTCATCATCTTGCTTAATCCTCACAGAGGCCTGGGGAAGGGAGGAGGCTGGGGGCGGGGGAGCCGAAGCCTTCCCAAGGCCCTCCGAAGAGCTCTGGGTTCTCCTCATCGGAGAACTCCCAGCCGGGGGAGCTCAGCCCGTTCCCAGGTGCCTGTGGGGCTCGGCGTTCAAGATGGCAGCAGACTTTGCAGCAATTTTCAACTGTTCCCTTGACCTCCACACTGAGAGAAATGGTCCGGGTCTCTCAGGTGGTGGTGGGTGCAGTGTGCCAGTGTGGGTCTTTCCTCTCTGCTGGTTTTCCAAGCAAGAAGGCTATGGTGGTGGTGGTGTGTGTGTGTGTGTGTGTGTGTGTGTGTGTGTGTGTGTGTTGGTGTGCCCATATGTATGTGCATGTGTGTGCAGGGCTGAGTGTTCCAGGCCAGCTGGACCACCCGGGCTGCTCTCAAAACTCGTGGCGATCCTCTTTGGTCACCCACATGCTAAAGCTCCAAGTGTGTGTTGCCATGCCTCCTGCCGACTGTAGGGTGTTCCTGTATGTGCACGGATGGGTGTGTTCAGGTGTTTGTGAGTATGTGTGGATGGCTGAGGGGTGGCCGTGTGTGTGTGTGTGTGTGTGTGTGTGTGTGTGTGTGTGTAGATGCTGGTTGCGAGGCTACAGCACCTACACGCCTGGCTACAGTGTATATGGGAAGAGGAAACCCCAGCAGTCAATGTAAGCTAGATCTGGAGCTGGGGAAAAAGCAGTGGAGGGTACAAGGTGGCTTTGATGGCGCTGGCTCTGCCCTCTTTCCTCCCACATTGGCTAGGGGTCACCCCGGGTGCTGTAGCATATGCGCCAGGGGGATAGAAAGTACTCTCCTGACTCCAAGGTAGGCAGTAATACCCAGAAATGCCCACTATCCTGAGCTGGGCCAGGGTGAGGGGTCGCTGGGGAAGGTGGAAGCTTCGAACCATCGCTTCTGCCTGTCCCAGGAGGGCCCCTCCCTTGGCCTCCACCAGAAGGACCCCAGAAAGGACCTCTTCAGCTCTAGGTCTTTGGTGTCCCCCCTCATTCACCACCATAGCTCTAGTTTCTGGGGTGGACACCTGCCCATCCCCTGAACTCTGCCCCCTGCTACTTTGACCTCCTGCTCACTGGCGGATCCTCCCCGACCTGAGGCTCCAAGGAAGGAGGTGAGCTACAGGCGTTCACAAGATCAGGATGGATAGAACCGGATGCAAGCTCGGTCTCCTGCCTGCGGGGCCTCAGCTTAGTCCCCTTTGTCCCTGCTGCCCTGCCTTGGGGAGTGTAAGGTAAGGGCTAAGTGCAGAGGTTCAGGACCCAGTCCTGCTGCTGCTGAGCCTCTCAGGTAAACCGAGAGAGTCTTTTAACCTTTCTGTGTCTCAGTTCCTTCTTTGCTGGAAGTAAAGATGCTTGTTGCTCTTCATGGTTGTTTCGGGGGCACATGGCACCCATAGCACCCAACCCCAGGTAGAGCCATCGGAGACTCTAACTCAGCCTTCTGTCTACCAACTACTGCTCCTAAACTGCTCCCTGGGAGAAATATTCCTCATCTGTTGGATCTGGAAGCTGACGTTTACTTGCTTAAATGGCTCCCATGGCTCTCTTGGAGAGACCTTCAAGGCCTGGCAGGTTCTGACTCCTGCCTCATCTCTGGCCTCACTGCACACCCTACCCCAAAGAGCACAGCTTCCACCAGTGCTCTGAGAGCGTTTACCCCTCAAGGCCTTTGAACACGAGGCCCTCGTCTCTGCATGTGGGCCTCCTTTCCTCACATCCTTGGGCTGGCTAAATGCTTCTGTGATCCTTTAGCATCTCCTTGACTTGTGGAGCAGGATAGCTCATGATTAAGACAGTGACATCTGAACCAGAGCACCTCAGTTTACCTGAGTTTTCTCTTTGTATCTTCTTCTTCTTCTTCTTCTTCTTCTTCTTCTTCTTCTTCTTCTTCTTCTTCTTCTTCTTCTTCTTCTTCTTCTCCTTCTCCTTCTCCTTCTCCTTCTCCTTCTCCTTCTCCTTCTCCTCCTTCTCTTTCTCCTCCTCCACCTCCTCCTCCTCCTCCTCCTCCTCCTCCTCTTCCTTCTTCTTCTTCTTCTTCTTCTTCTTTTTGGTGGTGGTACCAGGGATCAAACTCAGCACCTTGCACCTGCCAGGCAAGAGCTTATTGCACTGAGAGCTACCTCCCTGGTCCTTCTCTTTGTATCTTCCAGACTTGGAGAACCTACCTAACTTCTCTGTCCTTTGATGCTTTTGTTTTTAACATTGGGACAACTACTCCTACCTGTGTCAGCCAGCATTCAGTAAATAATAAACCACTGTGAAGCTTTAGTAGCTCGAAAGCAAACCCTGTACTGAGCTCCCATTTTGTTAGCAAGAGGGCTTGCATGGGGGTCAGCTGGGCGGTGCTAGTGGGGAGTGGGCTGGTTTAAACTTGACTCATGCTCATGGGAGCCTCTGCAGTCAACTACTGGCAGTGTCACCTTGGAGTTCTGCTTCCCCTGTGTGTCATCTGCAGTAGGCTCCAAGCTAGTTCACATGGAGACTCCTAGTCCTCAAGGAGATAAGAAGTCAAGCCCTAGCTCCCAGGCACATTTCAAGTCTCTGCTTCTTGCTGAGTCAAGGGAAGAGCTAGCTCCCAAAGAAGGCGATGCAGACAGGAAGGTGGGATTGAGGTGAGAGTTGTGTGTGTCAAGGGCTCCACTTGCTCACTTGCATTCAATAACTGCTAACTCTTGTTTTTATTTTGTGACATAGAACCCGAGTCTTAGAGTTTTAGCTGCTCGCTGAAGGCCTGGCCTCCATCAGCGGGTGAGGCTTGGAATTTAGTTCTTGCTTCCATCTGAAGACTGATCTCTTGACTGTGCGGCTCTGTCCCAGCCTCACAGATGCTTGCAGGGGCAGGCTTTCACTCCAAGCCATGAGATCACACTGCAGGATTGGATTATATTTCAAACCAGGCCCAAGTGACTCCAGAGCTTTCACCTCATTTCAATCTGGAGTCAACCGCGTGGCCAGGAAACTCAGCCTCTGTACCGTTCTCGTCCCTGGCCTAAAATGCCATCATTGGCAGAAGATGCTTGTTTTGGTTTCCTCCTCCACCATTTACAATCTTTTGCTTGCATTTTTTCTGTTGTTTGGCTCAGATGAATAGCAGTTTTCGTCCTTGCTCCGTGTTATCGTGTACACAGCACTGTTTCTGGGGAGCCGACAGCATGCTTGCTTCGTCTTTATTCTGGGAAGGGGTGCCAGCCAGTCAATAGCCTTTATTGATTTATTTTTCTTTTACGCAACTCTGTACACTGCACACGTGGGAATAATGCACAGTATTTGTGTCCAAAGCTGCCATCAGGCACCTATCGTTTCTGGAGGTGGGCGAAGCAGAGGCGGCAGCATGGAGCTGGAGCGGGGATTCTGACTTGCTTCCTTTGTTAGGAGCCCAGGAGCTGGCTTGTACCTCCTCTGTGATTCACTGGGTAGCATCGGGTAGGTTTTATGGTTTTTATCAACCAAAAAGAGAAAGCAAACAGCACAGGAAAGGCGCCAGGACCAGGAAAATTTCTCAAGGAAAAAAAAAACTTTTTAAAGATAAACTCCAGAAATATAGGCTTCATACTGAATTCAGCAAAGCTGTAGGGGTGCATGGGTCTCTCACTGTGCGACTGCTCCGAGTTGGTGTGAGGTTAAATGGCACCTGGCATAGGACTGTCTTGCAAAGGTTGAGCGTTCTTAGGGCCAGGTCAACTATGATGGTTAGGGTCACCCGATCGACTCCCAAGAATGCCAGGCCAGCGTGAGACAGGAGGTGGAAATCCATTACATAGATCCAGTTCCAGATAGGTTTCATCCAGTGGGAGGAAGTGGAATAGCCTTTGACGCGGGAGAGGAACAGTAGTATTCGCCAAGGAGATGCACAAGGGTGGAAGCAAGTGAGGCCATTCATTTGCTGATTCAGCCAACACTCCAGAGCTGAGTCATGTTCCCAGCCCTGTGGCGAACAAGGTAGAGTGCCTCCCTTCCTGGAGTGCGTGTTGTTACGGGGAATCATGAAATGAAAGTGATGCGATACTCTGTGATAGTGATGAATATTAGGAATGAAGAAAATCAATACCTGGTGGCACGTGGGAGGTGAGAGAGGGACATTTAAAAAAAAAAAACACGAGTGGGAAAGACCTCTTTGAGACTTGAATCAAGGCCTACATGATAATAAGGCATCGTGGGACAACCTGAGGACAGAGTGGAGAAATATTTCATATAGGAAACGCAAAGGTCCTGGGACTGGAATGATCTTGGCCTTTCAGGAAATAGATTAAAGCTTTATGGCTGGGAGAAGAGGGTGATAGGGTCACTTTCTAGTATCCCAGGGATCCTAAAGGACTTTGGGTTTCATCCTGTGTAGAATGAGAATGTACAAGAGGGTTTTAAGCGGGGGAATGGTTTGACCTGAGTTCTCAGAGTGCCTCGGCTCAGTGGGCATATAGTTTAAGAATAAACAAATTTTACTCTCATAGGGATGGGGGGCCCAAGGTAGGGGAGACACTGGGCCGGGGATTTCTAACTACGTGGGGAATCTTGTTTGCACAAGAGGCAGTGTTTGATAAGGGCTCTCATGGAAGAATGGAGAAAGGATAATAAGGACTAGATGGACTTATTCCCCCTGAAGCATTGATCTGGGATTACTGTCAGGCTGGGAGGAGGGGTCTCCAGCACTGTCTTCACGGTGCTGTCCCAGCCTCTCCTCCGTTGAACATTTCTATCTGTAAATTGGCGGAAGACTCAAAAGACATGCTCATCAGACATGCAGCTGACACAGAGCTGTCAGGGACAGCTAATGCCACGGATGACAAGCTTGAGATTCACTGTGGTGATCGTCCCCTGGCCGGAGTGACGGGGTGGGAACAGCAGTATCCCTGATTGCATTGAGACTGAGGAACAAAGCCCAGTCAGGGTGCCAGGAGAGCTTGCTGGAGAACTCTTTTTTTTTTTTTTTTTTTTTTTTAATTTATCTATTTATTTATTTTCTTGTTTCAGAACCTTTGTTTGTTTATTCACTCATTTTTATGGCTGGCTCAGCCCGCCCCGAGGGCAGGGCTGGCGCAGCATGTGGTGCCGGGGACCGAACCGCGGTCCCTGAAACCACCCAAGCTTTCCCAAGCAAGGGCTTTAGACCACTGAGCCATCCCACTGGGCCCCTGGAGAACTCTTTTCAGAGAAGTCAGCCAGAGAAGGGGGGGAAGGCAGCTGGATCTATCCCCACCTCAGCCTCCTCTCTAGCACACTAAGAAAGTCCCTGGCCATTCAGGATCACTCTTCTTATCCGTGAAGTGGCGAAGGCACTGCCTGCTCCCCAGAGGTGTGAAGAGGACTGAATGTGAGTGCACCTGTGGCTGCCTGGCTTCTAGTTGGTGCCTGGTAGATTCATGACAAGTGGTGTCTAGGATGGGCTTCCAGGAGCGCATGGTGGGTGCTGATGTACTCAGAATACTGGCCTTCTAAGGAGACCTGTGATGTGTCTGGAGGAGAATGATCAGGGCGGTTGGGTTCTAGAAGCCATGCCCCCGAGAGCCACCATGAATTTAGAATAGAGAGAAGGAGGTGGTTGTAACTGGGAGCACAAGAGTGTTTGCTCAGATGCCACAAGAGCTGAGAGAGGAAGCAGACAAGGTGCCTTCATCGCGCCAGGTGCCAGCAGCAGTGTGGTGAGGGGGAGTGTGCAGAGGTGATACCGGCATGTCATAGCTGAGATCTAACCACCAATAATAACATTATAGTAATTATGCCGTGAACGTTTCTCGAGGGCTTAGTATGAGCCAGGCTTCTGCTAAGTACTTTGCATAATTTATCTGAGAGCATCCTCACAGCCTAGTCTTGAGAGGTAGGGGTTATCCTGCTGGATAGAGGAGAAACACAAAGCTGGGACGGCAGCGTCTGAGGGCAGCACCACAGTCACACTCAGCATCCATGGGATCCTCTCTGCCTGGATCCTGGATTTGGAGGGTAGAGCCTGAGAAGGGACACGCGTGGGACACTTTTCCTAGGGGGAATTCAAGGTTCCCTGCCTATTTTAGAAACTGTTCTGCTCATTGGAGCTGGTGCATTACAGAATTCAGCTGTGAACATTGTGTGTGTGTGTGTGCGTGTGTGCATGTGTATTCATGTGTACCTGTGTGTGTATATATGTGCAACATTTTTATTAAAAAAAAAAATAGGCCTAGTGGCACAGACCTGTAATCCAAGCTACTTGAGAGGCTGAGGCAGGAGGATGGCAAATTCAAGATTATGTGCAAATTAGCAAGAAACCGTCTCAAAATAAAAAAGTACAAAAAGCTGGGAATTTAACTCAATAGTAGAGTATTTGCCTGCCATGTTTTAGGCCTTGAGTTCAGTCTCCAGTGCTCTAAACAAAACAAAAACCAGACCAAACCAAACGAGACAGCGGAGCAAACAAACAGAAACTAAATATGGACGAAAGCAGAGTGGAGCACGTACAGCCACCCCGCATGTCCATCTCCAGTTTTTACTATGATCAGCACATGCCACATTAGATGAGTCTTATTTTATCTGTTAGGTCCCCATCCCCTCCCTCCTGTGGCTGGATTAATTTTAAGGGAAAGTCCAGAAATAATTTTCCCTGTAAGTGCTTCGGTGCACATCCCTGCGTGATAAGGACTTCCTTTGTCTGTGGTTGGAAAATAACCACAATACTATCATTACAGTTTTTAAAAATTAACAAACTGTGGCGAGTCTTTCTAGTTCAGAACAGTGACTGGCACCTAGCTGGCTTTGCAAGGTCCTGCAGGCAGGAGGAGAGGCAGCGCTGAGTCCTTCATGGGCTGGGTGTCTGCACCGAGGCTCACCTCTGAGGAGGAAGCGAGAAGAGGAGGAAGAAGGAAGAGATCTGAAATTTGGGGCCTTGGGTGGCAACCTCGTTGTGGTGATTGTTTCCCGGGGTACAGCAATGAGAGCGGGAATTATTTATAGCATTAAGTCTGGAGGAGGGAAGAAGGCCAAGGGAGGGAAGTGAGTAGAGGGCAAGGGAGGAGAGGAAGGAAAGTGAAAACCAGGAGCAGGACCGGGGCCTGTGTTGTACCCAGCCTGGGGGCGCCTCCAGGCGTGCGCCCCGCTCCCAACATCAGCTGATGCTCATAGCCTCATTTGCCGAGTGGAATCCTGCACGGCTTGCCTCCCGCATTCTCCCAGACATCCACAGGCACTGCTGTTAGGCATTAGACCCCTTTCCCAGGAAGGACCTGGCATGACATTAAGGAGTTGTCTCAGTGACTCTTTTCTCCTTGTGGGGATAAAATACCCAACATCCAAAATGAAAGAAGGAAAGGTTTATTTAGCTCTCAGTCAGTGAAGGTTTCAGTCCATATGTGCCTGGCTCAGGGGCAGAGAGGCACAGGGCAGAGAGCAGCCATTCATGGTGGTGGCAGAGAGCCGGGCAGATGGGAGAAGCGGTGGCAACAGTGGCTACGAAGAGCAGGTCTGTCTCCCTTAAGTCTCACCCAGGCTGTCCGCCCCAGGCTGGGTGCAGCACTCACTCCCATAATCTCAATGGATTACAACTTAATCCCAAAGTCTAAAAGCCCACCCCATGACTGCATGGGGCTTTGAGATAACTAAACACTAACAGCAGTGGCATCCCAGCCTTAAGCCTAGTTTTTCTGGCCAGGGTCAGCTTGCTCCTGGTGGCACTCTACCACCATACCCAGGAGGTTTCCACAGGGCTGAGTCCAGGAGGCCCAGATGCCCTGGGGGTGAGACTGCAGACACATACTTTACGTACTGTCAGTGCGGCGTTCTGTACCAGCCTGTACCTTGGAACCCTGGGCTGTGGCAGAAACCAGCAGCTAAAGAGCTTATTCAGGGACAGCAGGAAGACTAGATGTGTTGCTGTCCACATTCTGATGGACTGTCACCTGTGGAGGGGTTACACGTGTGGCATCCTGTGGCTGCCACGCCTTCCCGTTTCTGCCCACACAGACGAGGTTACTGCCACGCCCCCCTGGGTGGTGGTGAGCGCCTCGGGCATTGGCTTTTGTTTCCTCAAAGGCAGCAACTGGTCTTTGTTATCAGGAAAGTGGTTTTCATCAGGCACGCTTCATCCCCTGTCCTGGGGCACAAGCCCTGTCCTGCCACAGGGCCATCCTGGGAGAGTAGGCACTAACCCTGCTTGTCTCTCTGACTTGTTTGCAGAGCCCTGGAGCTCAACAGGGCCAGAGACGAGATTTCCCTGCTGGTGGAGCAGGAGTTCTTGAGCCTCACCAAGGAGCACCTTATCCTGGTCCAAGACAGCTCAGAGGAGCTGGAGGCCGCTGGCAATGATTCCAGAGAGTTGGTTTCTTGCATCCTTGCACCTCTTCTGGTGGCAAGCAGCAGTGAGTGCTCAGGCGCCTCTCTCACTGCTGGTGACAAGCATGAGGAGCAGAGCTTGGCTGTGGCCGTTACTGGCAGCCGGCAGGACTGCAATTCTGCAGTAACAGGCATCCTGCAAGCTGCCAAGGTCCAGAGCGCCAAGGCGACTGAAGAGAGGGACCACATCCTGGGTGACTGCAGCTCAGAGATCAGTAAACTCTTGGCCCAGTTCCCGCTGAAGTCCACAGAAACATCCAAGGCCCCGGACAGCAAGATGGTGCTGGAGGAGACAAAGGTCATCAAGGACTTCTTGCAGAACAACATTTTCAGTGGTTGTGGACTCAGAGAGCCCACAGGGCTAGGCCCACTCATGCTGCTGCCTCCTCCACCTCCTCCTGCACCCCCAGACAAGCTTCCTGACCTCCCTGCCCAGAAGAGGCAGCTCCCAGTGTTTGCCAAGATCTGTTCCAAGACTGAAGCTGACCCTTCCATGGAGGAAGGTCCCTTGATGGGTGAGTAGGGCTGGGAGCCGGCAGAGAACACCCTGCAAGGAGGAGGGCCTCCCAGGAAGCCAGGCAGGGCCGCAGCACAGACACCAAACACCCCTGTGCAAAGCAGGACAAAGCAGCCTCTCTGGTGAGCACAGGCTCCCAGATTCAGGGCATCGTGGCCTCCTCCGCTGGACACACAAGGGCAGGCGGGGCCATGTAAGCAAGCGCAGAGCCCCTATCCCAGATGGCTCTGAGAGACTATAAGTACCCTGCAGTGGAGCCTGTAGAGACTGGCTCAGCCTCAGACTCCACTGGGTAGCCAGAGCACACTGCAGCAGGTGAGGCTTTCTGGTTTGAGTGGTTTCTGAGGGAGGTGGCTGCTTTGGCCATGTGACCTGTCTCCTTCAGATGGGGCAGGAAGGGAATGCATGAGTTATCCAGGCACAGGGGCTCAGAAAAGTGCCTTCCCATCTCCCAATAGAAAGTCCACATCCTTCTCAGGAAATGCAGTCACCCCCCAACCTCAAACCACCCCCACCCCCACCCCCAGGATCCTTCTTTTTGTGTTGGTCTGCCCGCTCAGACTGAATGGTCCTGAGGAGACAAATGAATGGCAGTGGCGTTCACCCCCAGGCAGCAGTCACTTGGAGAGTAGATCATGTTCATGCCAACAGCAAGAACCCTGACTCTCAGACTGTGCCCATGGATGTGTGACCAAGAGAAGCTTACATCCAAAAGGCCCAAATCCATCTCCCTGGGAAAACAAAAGCAAGGTCACCTTCAAGAATATCCTCTGTTCTGGAGCCCTGTAGGGAGCTCGGGGAATTGGAGCTAGGGACACAAAGCTGGAGGCAGTGCTGGGCAGGCCTAGTAGAGCCTTCCGGGATGATGGGCTGGCAGTGACAGGAGAAGTCTAAGCCCTTTCCTAGGGGGAAGAGACCTTCTTCCTCCTCCTGGAAGGACCCATGGGTGCCTCTATGCAGAGTAGGGCTGCAGGACTGGACATGATCCTGGCCACCCAGGCTTCCACCATTTGTATCTGCACAAACATGTGAGCAAAGCCCTGCCAAAGGAAACTTTGCCAGAGGGAGGGTATTTGTTAGAAGATGCAGGAGTGGTACACCTGCATGTGTCTGTGTGTATGTGTCTGTTGGCTCACATGTATGTCATGCATATGATGGTATGAGTGATGGAGAGAGAGGCAGGTGTGTGTGTGTGTGTGTGTGCGCGCGCGCACGCGCATGCGTGTGCATACTCCCATGCCTATGTGAGACAGGTTGCAGGTGCGTATGCCTCCGGGGAATGGGCTATTATTAGTTGGTATGTTATTTCAGCACACTAGCTAGGGGCTAAACTCAGCAACCAGAGAAAGTCTTAGAAGAGACTCTAGGGATAGGTTTTGCTAAAATTGTCCTTGTCTTTTCAGTTGGCCCAGACTGGAACAGTTCTGCTCTTTTTTTGTGATGGTACTAGGACAGGCCCAGTCCCAAGCAAACTTAGCTCCAAACACCTCACTGGGTTGGGGGGTCCAGGACCTAGTGGGATCAAGTCCACTTTAAAAGCAGGTTAGCCCTGAGGCCCAAGTCCTTTGATTTGGCAGCAACCAAGGTTCCCAGGTGCCTGAAATGTGTCTAGCAGAATGCATGGCTATTAGGCGGGCAGGTGACTTTCATGGCCCACCTCAGTGGAAAATTCAGAGACCATCACAAAGGAGATGAAGTGAAGGATGATGGGAGGACAGGGCCCCTTAACCAGGGTAATATATGTATAGTTCAAGACCATTCCTCAACTACCAAAATTTGGAGGTGCTTAGATCTTTATGCAAAATGGCACATAACCAGAACACATTCTCCTACATACATACCCTCCTACATATTTTATTTATTGATTGATTTTTAATTTTTATTTTATTTATTATTGTTTTCTTGTTTCAGAACCTTTGTTTATTCACTTTTTTTTTTTTTTTTTTTTTTTTTTTTTTTTTTTTTTTTTTTTTTTTTTTTTTTTTTTTTTTTTTTTTTTTTTTTTTTTTTTTTTTTTTTTTTTTTTTTTTTTTTTTTTTTTTAATGGCCCGCTCAGCCTGCCCTGAGGGCAGGGCTGGTGCAGCATGTGGTGCCAGGGATCGAACCGCGGTCCCTGAAGCTGCCCAAGCTTCCCCAAGCAGGTGCTTTAGACCACTGAGCCATCCAGCCGGGCCCCCCCTCCTACATATTTTAAACTATGTCTAGATTAACTATGATACTTAATACAATGTAAATGTTATAGAAATTGTTGTTTTACTGCATTGTTTAAGGAAGAAGGACAAGAAAAAGTCTGTACATGTTCAACAAAGGTACAGTGTTTTTAGAATATTTTTCACCCATTCTAACACACACACACACACACACACACACACACACACACACTGAATTTTGTTTGAAAATTTTGTTTGAAATCTTTCCAGGGTTAAAAGGACACATGGATGGAAGCACTGTTGAGAAGGACCCTAGCATGTGCTAGATAGTATTCTTACACTTGGGGATGAATGCTCAATCTATTTGGAGCAAGGACCTGAGTTGCATCCCTCTAGAATATTCCAGTCCCTTCCAGCAATTTACCACATCCCTCTGATGCTTCCCAGTCTGTCTGCCTATGGCACCTTCCTCCCCAACAACCATGCACGCAAGGTCTTGCTGAAACCCTGCTTCCTTCTGGGAAGAAAGGACTCTCTTGGCCAGAACCTTCACATATTGTGTCCCTCTGTCACCTCGTGTTGCCCATCTGCCTTGTCCTGGAGCTATTTCCAGCATGTCTCTCTCCTCTTGGTTGTTGTGAGCTCCAGCAGGGCAGAGTCTGGCTCTGATTCATCACTGTGCCCCCAGCACTCAGGGCAGGACCTGGCCCTGACAAGGGAGCTGGATTGTGTCTGAGCAACACAGCAGAAGTAGAGCCCATGATGAGGAACCAAGCTGTGTGGCTCCAAATGTGTACTGCTGGCATGGGCATTTTCTCCAGGAGCCACGTGATCCTTGGTGGCAAGAACTGTCACTAGATTATCCTTATATCCCTAGCCTGATGCTGTGAATGGATGGAAGGAAGGGAGGAGACAAGGAAGGAAAGGGAGGTAAGGGATAGAGGAAGGAAGGACAGAAGGATTTTTTTAGGGGGGGCTGGCTCAGGCTGCCTTAATGGTGGTTGGGGTAAGTCATGTGGTGCTAGGGATCGAATCCCAGTCCCCTGTGCCTGAAGGCATTTGCCCAAGCAGGTGCTTAAGCAACTGAGCTAAGTTGAAGTTCCTCCAAGGAAGGACAGAAAGAAAGGAGGTGAGAGGAAAGCAGGAAGGAAGATAAATATGGATGGATGGATGGACAGATGAACAAATGGATGGATGTATGGATGGACTGACAGATGGACTGACAGATGGATGAATGGGCAGATGGACAGACAGGTGCACAGATGGACAGATGGACAGACAGATGGACGGATGGACAGACGTATGGACTGATGGATGGATGGATGGATGGATGAATGGACAAATGAATGGATAGCTGGATGGATAGGTGGATGGATGGATGGATTGGCGCATGAGACAGGAAGGTCAGATTAGGCAGTAATGAAAGAAGGCTTCAGGGAGAACCTGGCTGAACAAGAATCCCTAGACTTGAGTGAGCCACAGCTGTGTACTGTGGAGGAGCCATCCTTTAGGTCAGAAGGGAGCTCACTGAATCCATCCCTTGGTCTTCCAGAAGCTTTGACCCAGTTTTCCTCTTGCTGTAGAATGGAACCCTGGCATTAAGGAGTCAACCAAGAGCCAAGAGAGCCTCTTTTTCAGCCAATGGCCTCAGAATCAGAAGGACACCTGTGGCAAGGAGAGTCGCAGTGACCCAGTGGGCACCATGCCTGCCAAGAAGCCCACGTGGCCAGCTGAGAAGAACCTACTCTATGAGTTCCTTGGAAATACCAAGAATCCAAGTGGGCAAATGAAGCTTGGCAGCAAGGCGGACACGGATGGGCTGGAGCTGAAGTGTAAGCTTACCCAACTGGAGTGGGCTTGCAGAGGAAGGGCTTCCAGAGACCTCCAGGCCCGGCAGTGGCTCTGGCTTATCCAGCGCCAAGGATTTCCTTGGGTGGGGCCTGGCAGAATGGCTCAGTGGTCTAAAGCACCTGCTTAGGAAAGCTTAGGTGGCTGCAGGCACCACATGCTGCGCCAGCCCTGCCCTCAGGGCAGGCTGAGCCAGCCATAAAAACAAACAAACAAACAAAAAGTTCTGAAAAAAAAAAAAAAAAAAAAGGATTTCCTTGGGTGTCAGAATTTTTAAATCCATAAAATGAGGAAATCACTTTTTCCCCATGACCCTTTTTAGGAATACAATTGCCAGAGAAGTGTAATTGGCTTGCAGGGGCCCTGTAGGGATCATCAGTGGTTTAAATATAATCCTGACCAGGACTACATATCATAGCTTATCTTTGTCCAAGTCAAAGAAAAACCATCTTGATTTAGATTATGATTTTTCCTACACTGAGATTCTTCATGTCCCTGTTTTTTTCTCCCTTGCCCTTCTACATCTTCAATCAAAACCCTTTTTGAAGGAAGATGCAAATACACAAGAAACTGAGGACCCGTTTATGATTGCACAAATCCATAGGACATCTTTTAGAGACAGGGAATCTGGGATTCTTATCTGGAAACAATTCAACCTAACCTCATCCGTTTAGGATAACTTTGAACCACTCCACATTAAATTATTGGAGTGCTTTAAAATTTTTAAAAAGAAAATGATTCTCAATCAAACGTAATGGTACATTCCTGTAATCTCAGTACTTGGGAGGCTGAGGCAAGAGGATCTCCAGTTAAAGGTCAGCCTAGGAAATTTAGAGAAACTCTAGAACAAAAGTTTCCAATGTAGATATGATAGGTAGAGCAACACTCTCAGTCCTGCTCAGAGTATGGCACTGGTTGGAAGCTGCTTTAATTATCTGAATTCCAAATGGCATAGCATTTGTTTTCATAAAGACAAATTTTTATAAAGCCCTTGAAAGAATTTGATTTTGTAAATACTGTAGGTGAAATTTAGCCACAGCAATCTGGTTTATTGTTTCCCTTGAAAACCTGCTTCCTTTTCTAGAATGGTGGAAAGGCAGGCTCTAAGCAAGACTGTACTGGGGTTTTCAAATGTTTGCTATTGGTGGGAATTCACCAGGCCTTTGAAGGACCTCTTAGAGATGAGATGACCTGACTCCCTAAGAACAGAGCTCGCCAGAGTTACCTTTGGCCTGCCTCAATCACTGAACAGATTTTCTTTTTTAAAGTTTTTATTTTTATTTTTTATTTATTTTTTTAAGATTTTTTAAAATTTATTTCTCTTAAACCTCATTTATTTGTTTGTGTTATGGCTGGCTCAGCCCGCCCTGGGGTAGGGGTGCGCAGCATGTGGTGCCAGGGATCGAGGAGCGGTTGCAGCGCTTGCCTTAACTTTCCTCTGCAGGCGCTTTAGACCACTGAGCCATCTCGCTGGCCCAATCACTGAACAGATTTTCTTCTCCTGTTCCCTGTGACTTACAGTTAACCCACCGGTAACAACTACAGAGAAGAACAACCTTAAGTACACGGGGAATGTTTTCACCCCACGCTTTGCCACAGCTTTGACCTCAACCAACATGAACCAGCCCTTCTGGTTCAACTTGAACTGCCCTCCTCCACCAGTGTTCACCAATCCCTCCAACTTCCCACAGTATCAGGTAGGTGGTGGCCTCTGGCTCTCTTCAGGTAGCCTGAGTATTTGCAACCACGTACAATCTGGGGGATGAGAGTGGTGTGGCTTGTCAGAAGCCAATTTCACAGAATGCCACTAGCTTCCTTTGAATGCCATCTGTATACTCCAGAGCCATCATGGGGACAACATAAGACATGATCTATATATGATCGTATCCATTATTGTTTTCACTGTGACCACATTGAACCAACTGTTGGGTATGTACACATGTGCACATATATCTTTCTGATTTCCTGCTACTTGAATTCTAGTACACACTGGGTGTTTTATTCCAGAGCTCTTTTCTATCTCTAGCTGGCTAGGTACTAAGATAGGGATTTTGTGGTCCCTGTTTCCTGTGGCACACATACTAGATTACTCAGGGTAATCCCAGTTCATGTCTTCTGCCTGAGAGTCATTATTTATGGCATCCTTTGTTCACCTCAGGTGTCATAATTTGGACACAGATTATGACTGTCTTATTTAAGCCATATCCAAGAAACTAGAATTTATATTGGCCAAGATGGGCAGGCACATGTTCTTGGTCTTTGGCTTCTATCTAAGAAGGAATTAGTGGCCAGGCACAAAGGGATGGCGAAGCATTTGGAGCAGAGTTTGAAATTTTGTACACATACAACTTACTTATGCAGGGAAAATGTAGTTTCTTTATTTTGTCCATTTAGTTTAATATCCCTTAAGAGCTGCAGCCCACTCAGCAGAAGGAAGGAAGAATCAAATAAATGTCCACTCTAGTTTAAGCCTTTGTTCAATCCAATAACTCAAGCAGTCCCTTTAGATAGTGCTCAGGTTTTGCAGGAATGATGCTTAGCATGTGAGATTTCCTAGGTTTCTGCTCCCCTTCCTGGCTCCTTTTCAGAATAGCACATGGCTGTGTGGGTCAGTGTGAGGACTTGGACTTGTGTGTCCAAGACTTTGGCCATCTGCTGCCCCACCTTGGCCTGTCAGTGGCAGGAAAGGAAAAATGGAGAAAACATGCCAGCATTTGGACTGTCTTTCTCCATGTCCTTTCCCCTCTCACCACCCCTTTATACCCTGGGTCATTTCCTCCACAACAAGAGCAACCAACAGCCCTAAGGCCCAGATGTCTTGTGCAGAAATAGAAATTTTCTCTATTGCATATAAAGACTCGCTCTGAGTTGGTTCCCTGTGTGTGGAGCTCCTGAATCTTAAATGAATTCAGCAAACTCTGATTTTTCAGTTTTATATTTAAGCTTATTTGTTTGCCGAAAAGGACAAGTATCACTTTCTGGCCAGATATAAAAATCCTCATGTCCTCAGCTGAAGTGAGAGATGGTAAGGAAAAGTGATCCATAAAGGGGAAAAGGAACGTGTGTCAACTTCGCGGTGGCAATATTGTCTTTGCACAAGTCTTGAGGGAATGTTCTGCTTATCGATTCACTGACTCAGTCACTGTTACACTTCTACCTTTGCTTCTGGGGTCTGCTCTTTCTCTGTCTATTCACCTACACAATGATTTGCTAATTTCTGTTTATTTATTTAGTTATTTGCTTTATAATTTAAAACTTCTTTGTTGCATGCTTACTAACCTGTGCATTATGCTAGGTGAGGAGATTCAAAGATGACAAAGAATCTTGGTGTCTAGTGCCAGTTCAGGACTAAATCAAAGACCTGGGCGCTGCGCTTCTTTAAAAAAAGAAATAGGTGGATCATTTTATTTAGTGTAAATGCATTCACTCAAAAATGCATTCAGAGAGCTCACAGTATAAAGCTAATTGGCAATGGTTTGCTATACAAAGCAGGAAAGGTATCTCTTTGCTATGTTAATTCCTTTTTCAGTTGACTTGTTGAAGTGGGTGAGATTCAGACATATTTTCTGAGCATGAAAGTCTCCTGTCTTCAGAGACACTGGTGTTTGCACTGCAGGGTGACTATAATGAGGCTCCCTAGCTTGTGGACAGAAGCAGGATAAGGGCCTGGTGGACGGACCCACGGGCTCTATGAATGGACCCACTGAAGTCTGCTGTAAAAGGAGTAGACTCTCCCAAGTAGTAACAGAAGATAGTCTGATTTACCATCTAACAGATTCTTCATTTCATAAATGCTACCTAGTTTCAAGCCAGTTGACTGAGGGCCTCAGGACAATAGAGAGAAAGCAGATTTTGCATTCGGTAGACTTGGGTACAAGGGCTCTGCAGCTTCCAAGTTGTGTGGCCTTGGGTAAGTTAGTTAACTGCTCCAAGGCCTGGCTTCCTGTTTGTGAAATGAGTTCATCATAATTACAGCAGCCCCAGCAGCAGCAGCAGCACAGGCTGCTTTGGTTGTAAGAATTAATTGAGTCTGTGAATGAAAATGTATGACATAGATGTTAGTTTTGTATTATTATTCTACTGTGATCATCCAAGAAAGCTGGACCTTGTGGGAGCAGAGAAGAGGGTGGGGCCCAGCCTATCCTAGTCTCTTCCTGGTTTGGAGTTAGAAATTTTAAAAATGAGTTCCCAGATACAGTTTGCTTAGAGCTTTGTGGTAGGGAGACTCAGAACCTGGAAGAGAAGGTCCCCAGCATCCAGGTTCTCTAGCAGCTCCAGGGCTACTTGGCATAAAATTACAACGCTCCCATTCAGGAGAGAGGCTCTGTGGGGAAGGGCCAGGGCCTCAAGCTATGAAGAGCAAATGCTTATTTACACTTGCTTGGGATTTTGCAAAACTGCAATCCTAACAACTGGAAATGTCCTTAAAGCTGGGCTATGTGGCTCATCCTGATGAATACTGCAGTGTTGCCTTCATGGATGGAGCAGGGATGGGCACTGTATGTCCCCCATCCCAATCCCAGGATGGCCTGGCACGCGATGTGTAGGGACCCTGGAGGCCTCCCTGCTGACCTCTGGCCCTGGAAAAGTGGCTGTGGCAGGCAAAGTTAAGTGCAAATGCGGTCAGAAAGGGGTCAAACAAGGGGCACAGTCAGCAAACATCAGTGGTTACTGAAAGTGGAAAGTGGAAAAGGCTGCCACTCTGCGTGACCAAGGCCAGTGTCCCAGGAACCAGCTGGGGTTAAGAGGGCCAGTGAGGCTGCCCCGTTGCAGGGCTTGGAGGGAAGGGAACAGGAGCTGGTTTCAGGGGAAGCACTCACAGGAGTAGGAAGCCCAGTGCTGACGCGTCTGAAGGGACACGTACCCCAGAGCAGAGGTAAGAGAACTGCTGGCCTGAGACTGCTCTCTCTCAGGGATCTGAAGTGTGGGCCACTAAGCAAGTTAGGGGGACCTCCAGGTGAGACGCTCTGGGGCCCTTCAGGAGCTGACGGGCTTCAAGGAAGCCCTTAACAGCATAGTAAAAGCTGTCACCATATTGGTAATTGGTACAAGCCACATCCAGCATGGGAGTAGCACATCACTAGGGTGCAGAATGCTCTGAGAAGAGGTCTCTGGCTGACAGCCACTTTGGCCTTTGAACCTCCATGTATGGGGAGTTTCTGGATTGGCAGCAAAGGAGAAGTCCGAGGCTGAAGGGGCCATGGGCTGGCTCACCCACGATAGTTTTGTAGTGTGTGAGTTTTGTGCTTGTGTGTGGACAAATGCCCACCCCACCTGCCCCCAGACAGAGCTGTGTATATAATTTCCATTTCCCATTTGGCTGAGCTGCCTGCCGAGAGCCTTTTCCAGAGGGTGCAGTGAGAAATGACAGACAGACTTAACATTTACAGAGTCCTTACTATGTCCTGGATACTGTTCTCAGTGCCTTATGTGCATTAACTCGTTTTTCTCTCTCTGTCTCTCCCCATAAGGTGGACATACAGGAGAGTTCACAGACATCTAGGTCCAGAGCACCAGAAACCAGGCTCACTCACCCAGGGGCAAAGCTGCACCTTGTACACAGAAACACAGAGACATGTGGACACCGTCACTAACACGCATACAGAAGGACTTAGATAAACACAGATGCACACAGGCGTGCATGCACGCACGGGCACACACACACACACACACACACACACACAGTCAGATGAGACAGACAGAGGAAAGACATCTATAAAAGTTGTGCAGATAGCAACTAACATAATGTAGCTGTCTTCATGGGCCTCAGAAGCTTGAATACACAGTTCTGCAGATGAGGAAAACGGGGCTCAGAGAGGTGAAGCTACCTGCTGAAAGCTACAGAGCTACTCAGGGGCAGATCTGCACACCAGGGGCTGGTCAGACTCCTGAAACTCTTGTCTTAGTTACCCGAAGGATTCTTGAAGCCTGCTGCCTGGGGTCTTCTGCAAAGCATGCATTATGTTTGCCCTGGCCTGATTCCAACTACAGCCAACACTGTGATGGGATCAACTCAGTCCTGACTGCAGAATGGAAGCACCCGTCCATAGGGCACAGAACGACAAACCTGCACAGCTTAGCCTCTGGCTTGGAGTGGCTTGCCTGGCAGCACTGAGCCTCTGTCTATTCCTCCTCCTAGGGTATGTACCCACAGCGGTCGCCAAGGATGCCCTATCAGCAGCCTGTCCCTCCTCAGCTAGGCTGCTACTCCCGACAGGTGAGTAGATGACCTTCCCTCCTCTGTCCCAGCTCCATAAAGGCCTTTGGATCACAGACCTTTTCATCTTTGTCCACCTGGTCACCATCTATACTTTCTGGCCCACTACTGGCTCCAGCATGTGTAACACACATACAGATCCGAGTGCGAACCACAAGTCAGTGTCCCTCCAGGATGGTAACAGTAGTCCTCACTGTGGACCAAGTCCCTCTCTAAGGGCTCTGCCAGCACTAACGGAGCCTTCACAACCAGTCTATAATTAGATTATAGATGAGGAAATGGAGAAACAGAGAGATTACGTCATTTGTCTGAAGTCGTACAGTTAACAAAATTTTGCTATGGCAATAAATGCCCTCAGTGTCTTAGGGACTTTTAACAATGAACATTCACTTCTCCTTCATGGGTCTGAGGGTTGGCTCACCTGGGCTGAGACTCAGAGCTGGACTAAAGATGTAGGAGCTGTCGCTTCTTCAATAAGCATGGGGGCTCTGAGGAAATGCACAAGGCTTCCACAAGCTTCAGTGCAGAACTGGTGCTTGGTACCGTACCTCTGTGTGCACTGATCAACGCAAATCACACTGTCCTGCCCAGCATCAGTGGTAACAGGAAGCCACAGTCCTGTCCTGAGGGCTCCAGGAGCGCCTGTTAAATTTGAACTTCAGCAGGGCGCGGTGGCGCATGCCTGTAATCCCAGCACTCGGGAGGCTGAGGCAGGAGGATTGGTGCAAGTTTGAGACCAGCCTGGGCTACAAAAGTGAGCTCAAGGCCAGCCTGAAATGCATAACAAGACCCTGTGTCAAAAAGACCAAAAAAAAAAAAAAAAAAAAAATTCGAACTTTAGATCAACAATAAGTTCTTAGTATAAGTACTTATATGCCTTAGATATTGGATGGGGGCACAAATTCATGCTAAAAGGTTATTCATTGTTTATCCAAATTTTAATTTAATTGTGTATGCTGCAGTTTTATTTGGTGTATCTGGCAAGATCTTGTTCCCATGTAGGTTGAAGATGAAAAGCTGGGGTCTGACCAAGTAGCCTGGCACTGCCAATCACCATGCTTTGACACCTACTGCATACAGTTGCAGAATAACACAGTATTAGAATACAGCAGCAGAGCCGGGCGTGGTGGCGCATGCCTGTAATTCCAGCACGTGGGAGGCTGAGGCAGGAGGATCAGTGCGAGTTCGAGACCAGCCTGGGTTGCAAAAATGAACTCAAGGCCAGCCTGAGCTGCATAGCGAGACCCTGTCTCAAAAAGACCCCCCCCCCAAAAAAAAGAATACAGCCGCAGAAGCAGCAGTGCAAACACACACACACACACACACACACACACACACACACACACTCAGAAGCAGGTGGAAATACCCAGATGTGCACAGGGCCCACGCTGCCTCAGCTCATGTGTGTGAACACCCACACGCAGTGCATGCTCAGAGGGTACTGGTCTCATGCAGTGTCTCATTAGTTTTCTCTTGTTGCTGAGAAAGAATTCCCAACACCCTAAATGAAGGGAGGAAAGGTTTACTTGGCTCACAGTTAGCAAAGGTTTCATTCCATATCTGGCCAGCTCCAAGGCAGGGTGGCACATGGCAGAGGGCAGCAGTTCATGGAGGTAGAAAACAGCAAAACAGCAAAAGCCAAAAAGGAGGAGCAGCGGCTGAGGCAGCTAGCAAGCCTCTTTCCCATCCTTGCACTGTATTCAGGCTATCGGCCCCAGGGCCCGCGTAGTGCTCACACTCATAATCCTAGCATTGGGCCATGAATGAATTATAAACTGTAGAAGCCCGCTCCAAGACTGCATGAGACTTCAGGGGGACAACGGGGCACAATCTATAATATGCAGGGAGGGAGTGTGAGGAAGGTTGCTGGGGACACGGAGGGGGCTGAAGACCACACCACCATGTTCTCTGGCTGGCTCTGTCTCTCACACGAAGGTACACGGACACTTCCATATCCAAATTCCAGGTTCTTGTGCCTCACCTTTCTCCCCAGAGAGCTCCATCTTTTCTCTGCAAGCTGGATTCCTTCCCTGGAATAGTCTTCAATATTTGGGAAGTAGAGATGGGCCTTCATGTGTAAGCCACTTTATTACCTGGGCAGAGACTGCTTTGTCACAGGACGAGCCTCCCACATGCTGATATGAAGTAAGGATGACTCGCCTCCTTCAGGGAACCCCAGCCACATCCCCCTTCACCCCAACAGTGACATCTCCACCTGCTTCAAAGAAAATATTTTGTAGGCAATTATGCATGTGCACGTATGTGCATATATTTGAAGATAGAAATATAAAAGCACGGCAGAAAAATTTAAAACTTAGAAGCAATCATTTTTGACTGGTTTCTGACATATCCTTTAAGGAACATCTATTTATATAAACATTTCTGTACCACTGCAGCGCAGGCATGCTGTTTGGCTGCTTTCAGAGCAGTATACAGAGCCGTTTGATGGCTTTTATCCATGCCATCGAATCACGCTACATTCTTAAACAAAGCTTGTGTGTCCTCTGAGAGCCACCACTTTTATTGCACTCTCTCCTACTGCCAGTCACTTCCTCCTGTCATGAAGGCTTGGGGTGGCTTCTGCCCTGGGTGCCACAGGGGCCTGCCCTGGGAGGCAACCTTCTACGGCTGCTTGGTGAGCTCCTGGTGTGCTTGCCTTCACTATCCTGAGGTTCCGTGCCTGTGCCTACCATTGTCAGGCCTTGCTGGGGGGACAAAGGCCAAGACCAGGGAGGGGCTCAGCCTGCAGAGCTGGTACAGCAAACAGGGCCGGAGAGGGCCACAGGCTCCGAGCACAGCCTATGGGATTTTTTTTATTTTTGTACTTAGGATTGTGTTACTGTATGTTCCCAGCTCTTTCTTTCTTTCTTTCTTTCTTTCTTTCTTTCTTTCTTTCTTCCTTCCTTTTTATGTGAGATACTTTCAATGACTGGAATCAAATAGGAAGGTCAAATGGGGAGGAGTCAAATGGGAAAGTACAAGACATTTTACATAAAAGACATCGTGCAGAGAATGTGGGTTGGTGAAACTGCATTTAGGACATCTCATCACCCTTCCATAAAACGTTCATTTATTTATGCATTCAATATACACTCAATCCAGCTCTTTCTTAATTACTAAATTTTGAGATGGGATCTGTGAAGTCTCTCAGTTGCCTCAATTTCCCAAATTTCTGGGATTTTAGAAGTATGCTGTCACTCCTGGCTCCCACTGGGGTGTTAACTGCAGCTCACAACTGGAGACACCTGCTGGAAAAGGTGTCACTCAGCTTCTCTGCATCTCAGTTTCCTCATCTGCAAAATGGGAATAAGAGCAGCCTTCCCTTCCCGGCTACTGGGAGGTTTAATGAGAGAAGCCGTGTGGGGGTCTGGCCCCCTCTGAGTGCTCAGCATGCTGGCCGGAGTGAGTTACGCAGAGCACCAAGACTGTGGGGTCTTGTGGTGGAGTGGGAATCAGAAGCTTCCCCATTTTTGACTCAGGCTGCTCTCAGCATGCAGGAGGTAGCTATGCGCTCCGTGGGAGCCAGGGCTTCTGATTTCGTCAGTAGTGGAATACAATGTGCAAGAGGTAATGAGCTCCCAGTTAGTTCAGGTATTTCAACAGACATGAGTGTCCCCTCTCTCCTCCCTGGCAAGCCACGCACTAGGCATATGTTTATGGAGCAGTCTCAGCATTCCGGTGCTACCTTGGAGCTGGGAAGTCGAGCCAGTAAGGCAGAGGATGTCCCTGCCTTGTCAAGGACAGCAAAACAGGAGCTTGGGTCCTGCTGAGAGTTTACTCAGGGTAGTCTCGGAATGGCCCTGAAATCTTGTCTTTCCTTTGGGTTTGAGCTAAGCCCTGGTGCCCATGTGCCCTTTCTCCTTGTCTCCTGCTGTCAGACTAGGCAGCATTTAGGTGTGTCTGGTTCTGTAAATTTAAATGAACTAAATGCAAGTGAAATTTCCAGTTCCATTCCTCAGCAACACAAGCCAGATCTCCAGCACTCAGCAGAGCCTTACGTGGCTCCCAGGCTGGGCAGTGCAAACAGACTGCTCCCACCACCACAGGGATGTTTCCTGGGCAGGTCCGACTTCAACTTGGACTCTGTGAGATTGTAAGACAGAAGCCAGTGCTATGGAAATCACGGCAGACTTGCTTGGAATAATGAAAGCTTTAAAAACGAACAAGGAACTCTGGGGATGGTTATTGACAGGGAAAAAGGAAGGAAGACAGAGAAAAGGATGAAAATAGTGTAGAAGTGCTACTACATGCTTCTCTCAACTAACACAATCCTGTCATGATATAGTGTTGGTCCATTTTACAGATGAGGCCATTGAGGCTCAGATAAATTCAGTAACTTGCAAGCCTCACTTTGCCCTAGTCTTTTTTCATTCCAACATATTGTCCTCTACGTGCTCACATGGACTAGGGGGACAGAGGCTGAGGCATGGTGGCCGGGTAATTTAGGCTTAAAGCTGTGAGTCGGTGGCCTCACTCATCTCTCTGACCCACAGGTGACACTCTACAACCCCCAGCACATGGGCCAGCAGATCTTCCGCTCCTCCTATGCCCCTCTGCTGAGCTACATCCCCTTTGTCCAGCCCAATTACCCGTATCCACAGAGGACACCACAAAAGCCGCCTGCCAATCCCCGAGAACCCTCTCCCATGTCAGGAGATGGGCCACAGTACCTCTTCCCCCAAGGATACGGGTGAGTCCTCTGTCTACCCTGGAGGCCCTGCTTGCATCTGAGGAGCTTCTGGAGTGGGGAGGGGAGGGAGTTGGCTCCACAAAGTCTTCCTTGGTCTGTGTACCCCATGGCTGTGGGGAGAGGAGAGTCTACTATTATTCCCAGGCTGGCATGGAGGTAGTAGGCCTCAAAGGTGTCTTCTGGGCCATAGCTCTGCAGTTTGGCTATAGATCTATACTGCCACGTTGGAAGTAAAGACACCTCACTCCACACGCTGCAACTGGCGGTGGGGTATGATCATGTTCTTCCCTATTTGCTTGCTTTAAAACAGAGCATGGTTCCACCGGCTGTACTCTTTTTAAGTCCTTGCCCAACGAATCTCCTCAGCACCCCCTTTCTTCTCAGATGACCCTGCTGGAGGGTCTTGACCATCTACTGCTGGTTGTACTTTCCCACCAAAGATCCCCAAACCGAGGAGAGCGATTTGTATTTGTATGATTTCCTGGGACAATATGAGGGCTTCGCAGGAAACATTCAATGTAAAAATCGCTATTTCAGCTGAAAATCGCACCTAAATTTTGTATATCATTTACTTATAACCTCAGATTTTTTTTTTTTTTTTTTTTAATCAAACATTAGGGCCCGGCAGGATGGCTCAGTGGTCTAAAGCGCCTGCTTAGGAAAGCTTAGGCGGCTGCAGGGACC
>PVJA010027114.1:0-28943 GCA_004027025.1 Myocastor coypus | reverse complement strand
GCTTTGTCCTGCTGATGTTCTCCTACGTGGTCATCCTGCATTCTCTGAGGAACCACAGTGCTGAAGGCAGGAGAAAAGCCCTGTCCACCTGTGTCTCCCACATCACCGTGGTCGTCCTGTTCTTTGTGCCTTGTATATTCATATACACACGCCCTGCCACCACCTTCCCCATGGACAAGGTGATATCTGTGTTTTACACGATTGGGACACCTTTGTTCAACCCTCTGATTTACACGCTGAGGAATACAGAAGTGAAAAGTGCCATGAGCAGGCTATGGAGCAGGAAGCTGATCTCAGATGATATGTGATGAAAGAAGGTTTCTCATTCTTATTCATAGTGTGCATTGATCTCAAAGATGGCCATAGAACGTGTGATTGAGTTATTGGTTTACTGTAACAATATGTAGGGCTAGAAACTTTTTGCCATCCTTTTTCGTGGTCTTTCTTAGTCACTCTCTAGAAAGCACTATATTTAAGTAATTATGGAAATATATGTGTATTTAAATATATATGCATATATATGTATATGTGTGTGTGTGTGTGTGTGTGTGTGTGTGTGTGTGTGCACAATGGAATATGAAGAGAAAATTTCACTCTTGAAAGTTGCTTGACCTTATTTACTGTGGCTATATTCATATATCTTATCTGGTATAAAAATTATATCATATTCTTAATTTGACCCCCTCTCAGTTTGGGAGAAATATGATTTTCTCTCTATGACAATGTTATTCCTTTCTTCATAAAAGGCTAGTCACTTACCTAACGGCACAAATATTCTCCAGTTAAGATGGTTATGGGACGTATTTGTTAGTATATTCACTATGTTGCCAGGAATTTGAAAATGCTAACAGGCAAAAAAAGAATGTGATGCCAATTCGTGTCTTGCTTGCACAATTCAAGTTCTATATTTAGCCACGTTCACTTTCTTACATAATTCAAAACTCATTTTTTGCCTGCTAATACTTAATTTTCAAGGTAGTGTAAGCTTCCTCATCCTAGATGCCCCCATTTCCCAAGAAATGAGAGATTGTAACTCGATGCAATAATTCATGCGGTTCTCTCTCTTCTGGTTAATCAGTGCTGATTATTGCTCATTGAAATTATTATTGCTCATTGAAATGAAGAGCATGTAGTTGTCTCATTTCTTTAATATCCTAAAAATAAAAGGCATTTTATGGAAAAATCAGGCACTAGGGTACAGCCTGTCTCAGTCGAAGTACTTATGAAATACAGAGAAATCTTTCTTTAAAAATTGTGACTTGAAGTAGAGAACCCTTGTAAGATTGAAGGAAAGAGTAACCATGAGTAACACTTGATTCTGGAATATGGTTTCTATCATGTGTAATAATCTCTGTGCTATAATGTCATTTATTGTTTCCTCATTAATTTGTACTTTCTCTGTAGTGTCTGTCTATCTCTGGTTCTTCTAAACATATCCTTTCCCATGGCTTCAGCATGTCAGATTTCCTCTTATGTCCCACAAACTTTTCCTTCCTCTATCCAGATTGTCAGGCTGTGGTATCAGAATTCCAGAGAAACATCTGGATAGATCTGATCTTAAATTTATCAGAATAAATGTAAGAGACCCAAATCGCTCTCTTCTCTGATTTCCTTTCTGGACCCATCTTTAGTCCCATAATCCTCTAATTCCCTTGTTGATGTTATTGAATTTCATTCATGTTTATGGCATACAGTGTTTACATTCACTGAGGATATTACGCTCCTGGATTAAGTGCTATTCCCCTTGAAATCTACTGCAATTTGACTAGGAGAAAGATGATCCAGTGGAAACCTCAAATATGGGAACCTGTAATGTCTAATGTTGTGGACCTAATAATCATTACGCATCTTGAAGAAAATGATGAAAATGGATTACTAGCTAATAAAAGCTTTGCCTAGAAATTTTAATCATTGTATAAAATGGGAATATTGGTTTGCTAAATTCCCAGTTCTCCAAATTCTACAACTATTGAGAACTGAATTGAAATGCCTCAGATAGTAAATAATTTAGATTTAAAATTTCAAAGAAATTATCTCTTGGCTTGAGAAATGTTTGTTTATTTTTGTGTTTTCATCATAATTTCTTTATTTTTCCCCCATCAGTTTTAGTATACCTGGATCAGTATTCTTTTACAACTTTCATGAATAAATCTTAAAGATTCTATGTATTTATTCTAAATTTTTCATTCTTCTCCTTGAAAGCAGCATATTTTCTTAATGAGCAGACTATGTCTCAGTGGTGATAGAATGCTGAGAATAGCTCTGTTTATAGAAATTGCCGATCAGCCCTGCTTAGTCTGGCTTTGAATTGAGCATGTTCCCACCTGGGTAATGACTGCATCTTGTTTAAGGAAGCTCAAGAGTTGCAAGGGCATTAAGCTGAGTACTTCCGGTGCTACAGGCTGACAAAAGAGATCTTGGCTCCAGAAGTAGGGGCCATTTATCTCCAGAGATCTCACTTCGTGTATCTATGAAGGATATACAGGGTACAGGCTGCTCAGGTCTCATCATTACAACAGACTCATAGTGATCTGTGTATTTACAGCGTCTCCAGAGCTGGGATTACTGGTGGCTGACAACATGCCCAGTCTCAATTGTCATCTCAGCATACTCCAGGGGTGGAGCCCACCTAGCAGGACCAAGGACTGAACCCTCAGCCATTGGACCTCTTGTGGGCATTTTAATCCACTGAGCTTTTTGGTTGGCGCTTCCACACTTTGCCTGTCCCAAGTCAAAAACACAGATGATGAAATTGGTGAAGGAAAGTCGTCTCTGGAAGCAACTTGTCCCCTGAGCTGTTGTATCCTAAAAGGAGGTGCTAGCAAACATGGCTATGACGAAAATCAGGAGTGTTTTTGCATTGTGTTGTAGAAGAGGTTGGGAAATATACTAAACTCTAGAAAGCCACACTTTTGCAATAAGCACAAGCAGTGGACCAACTCATCTCTCCAAAGATCTACTTGCTACTTTTCCTCTTATTTTATATGTTAAAAGAATTGTTTAAGGAAAGGTTCTAAAGGCACTTTTAGGAGTGGTTACTGAGAGTTTCAACATCTAACATAAGGTTTCAGTTGGAATATTGTATCACTGGACACCACCATACATTCAGTATTTAGTGTTTTAGTCACCGCCAGAGACTATGATTCATAATAGTCTTCTGACCTGTAAGTACAGATAAACTCTTAGCTACTTATATATAGTGGGGGTACAGAAGCCACCAATCAGGTGTAATACTCAAATTGCTTCTCCAAATTTAACTTAAAGATGTACTTCATTTAAAAATAAATTTCCCCTTATTGTTCAAGGTAACAGCAAGACTTTGGAATTCATTAAGGATTCAATTAGGTTATTACTTGCACTATTCTAATTGCATTTGTGCTCTAATCCTCTGCATTGAAATTAGGTCTTTACCACATCTTATTAATTTTACTCCTAGCTCCAATTACATTGATTAAATCATGACACACAGTCAACCACAGGGTTTTCAAATAAGCAAATGACTTTGCAAATAAATCAAAGGATTCCAAAAGTGTAGTGTTTCAGGTTTATGATCCTATGTAAGTAATCCAAAGCACACAAGCAGTAGGATATGAGTGTTACAGAATTTATACACCTGGATCGTTTTAGCAATCAGGATGCAGAGGCTACCTGTGTTATAGTCTTCTCACTTTCCTGTCTTGCAGTTCTCTAAGAACACCATGTCATTCACCTCTCTATTTCCTCACCATCGCCGTCTATTAATCTCACCTAATTTCTCTCATGGATTTATGCTTCATTTCCATGGTTGTCTCCAAAATGACCAGAGGTCTTTATGTCTCTGTAGATAACATTTCCTATGATGGATGTATGACTCACATATTTTAGGCCAATTCTTCACCTGTTGTCCTGGCCTGTGATTGTAATGTGGGCATCTGCAGACTCCTTCACGATATGGTGATCATGATCAGACATGTGTGCTATGTCTTTGTGCTCACCTCGACTAGGGAGGTCTTTCTCCATTCACTCTTGTATGAACTCATTTGCTATCGAATTTTCCTTTTGTGGATACTGTCATTAATTCTTTGATGTGTTAATATTTATGAAGCTGGCCTGCACTGGCACAAGATTATTGCTTATTACAATCATTAACACCATAGAATGCTAAACTTTCTGATGTTTGGAGCCTTAGTGACTACGTGCATCATCATCCTGTGCATCCTGGGTACCCACTTCTCTGGAGGCAATACCAAAGCCCTCTCAATCTGCAGCTCACACATCACAGCTGTGTTCCTGTTCTGTATGTCTTCCATCTTACACTCCCCTGGATGGTTCCATCAGCGATGACGGAATGCTGACTATGTTTTATAACATGATTTACACCTTGCTCAAGCCCATCATCTATATGGTGAGAAACACGGACTCAAAAAAAAAAACATGATGGGAGTAAAATGCCAAGATATACTGTCTGAAAGGAATGAAAGTCTCTCCTGATGAAGCCATTTATTCCATATTCTCTCCACTGAATCAGTATCATCAAAAGTAGCAGGGACTCGAGGTCAGCTTCAAGTAAGTATATGTGGCTAGTAAGAGGCCCACAATCAATTTCTGTTTATTTTTCTGAGCCTGAATCCAGGGGATGTGTATCAGTTAAGCTATACTTCCTTATGATTTCTGATACTTATAATTAATGTCTATCATAATACTATATTTAATGAATTTGAGGATAATTTATCATGGCAAAGTCAAAGCACTGCATGGATCAGCAGTTTAAGCAGAAATCTTGATTGAGCCATTTGTGGTAGAGAGAATACTAAGTACTTACTTTTTGAGTTACCCATTGTAGGAAAAAGAAATAAAAAAGAAAGAAAGAAAGAAAGAAAGAAAGAAAGAAAGAAAGAAAGAAAGAAAACAGTATTGTGAAAATTCCCAGGAGTTGTTAAAAATTTATTGTATTCATAAATAGAAACTTCACAAACCTTGAAGAAGTTGTAGTCATCCGAGTGGCATTCATAAGGCCAAACAGACATGATCAGAACGAAACCAACTGATGTCATATTATAAGGAAAATTGCAAGAGTACAGAGCAGTAAATGAATGTTGATTCCGCAAGGTAGAAACACCCTGTCACTTATAAAGACACACCCTTCAAAATAACTTTTACCAACTCTATAAAAATCTGAGATGTCAGCAAAGCATAGAATGATGTATTGGAGGTCTTGAAAGGAAATAATTGCTAACCAAAATTTCTACATCTTTTTTTTTAATGCATTTGGTACATTGTCTCACTACACAGCTTGTACTCATAGTGATCCTCTTGTTTTCAGCATTCCCAGAACTGGCATTATAGGATTACAGGTATTCAACACAGCACCCAGTTTTGGAGGCCAGCTAAGTGCATTTGGGGTTGGCTGTCATGGGATGTGGTGCCAGCGATTGAACTCTGGGTGTTGTGCTTGCCAAAGAAGGTGCTTACTTCATTGATCTGCCCCACAGCCCAAGATTATTGTATATTGCAAAGCAAACATTTCAAAATCTAAAAGAAATGAGACCTTTCAAGGTACACATAAACTCATTAATCCAGAAGAACTAACTCTTCTAATAATGTACTAATATTGCAGAATATATTTAGAGAAATCTTAGAGAAAAGATGTAATAGAGCCACTGATAACTAGGAAATAACATTTCAAAACAAAAAATGACAGAAATTATCAAGCATATCTCTATTATAACTTTGAATGCAAATGATCTTAATTCTTCAATTGAAAGACAGATTGGCACACTTGATGAACACACACACACACACACACACACACACAACTCTATGTTGCTTCTGAGAGTCACACCTAGTAAAGACCCAAACCAACTGAAGATAAAAAACATGGAAAACTGCCGGGCGTGGTGGCGCACGCCTGTAATCCCAGCACTTGGGAGGCTGAGGCAGGAGAATTGGTGTGAGTTCGAGACCAGCCGGGGCTACAAAAGTGAGCTCAAGGCCAGCCTGAACTGCACAGCGAGACCCTGTCTTAAAAAAAGACAAAAAAAAAAAAAAAAAAAAAAAAAAAAAAAAAAAAAAAAAAAAAAAAAAAAAAAAAACAACAACAACAAAAAAAAAACATGGAAAACCTTTCATTCAAATGTAACCTCAATGGGAACAGGAGTACCCAAAGTCATATCGAAAAAGCTGTCTTAAAGACTAAATTAATTACATGAAACAAAATAACCCACTCTATATAAGGACCATTAGCAGATCACCAAAAATTCATAGTAAGTGCATATGACTTGAGCTCCAATTTACCCAACTTCATAAAAATGAAAACACCAGTCACCATAACTGGACACTTAGGGCACTAAACTATAATAGACGGTGACTTCAAGTCTGCATTTTCTCCAATAGAATGATCATTGAGATGAAAAAGAAAATCAACAGATAAACGTCAGCGTTATCTAGAGCATAGATCAAATACACTTAACAGATGTCTACAGAATGTAGAACTGTCTTCTAAGTGGTTCAAAGAGATTTCTAAATAGATGATATATGGAGCCAAAAAGCACATATTAGAAAACACAAAACATTGACAAATTTCTTCCAATTTGGGAGCATGATTTAATAAGAAATCAACCCAGAGGGAAGCCACCAAATGTAAACAAATGGATGGAAATGAAACAATTCAGTTTTCAATGATAGGAAGTCACTTGGAGATGTCATGGAAGTACTTAAGAAATTTGCAAAATTAAATAAAGAGGCTCCCATATTATTACATAAGTTGCTACCTTTACATGATGTCCTCTGTTATGGTTTGTATGTAGTTGCCCCACGAAACCCTCATGTAAATCATGGGGCTGTCAAGCTCAGCATTTGAGGGGTGGAGGCAAAGGACTAGGACAGGGCATGAGGGGTGTGGCCAAGAGGGGTGCAAACAATTGAACTGACAATATGTGCTGTAAGAGGCCCCCCCACACCAGGTGGTGGTTTCTTGTAGGCATAGAGCTAGTCATCCTGGATATGGCAGATTCCCAGCCTCTCCTCCAGACCCCATAAGGCGGGGGCATCTTGTTCAAAGCTCCAGTAACTGTGAGCTAAGTAAACCTTTCCTTTCCTAAACTTGTGTGTCAAGTATTTGTCCCAACAATGAGAGAAAAGTGGATAAGATAGAATTTGGTACCAGGACAGAGGGATCATTGCTGTGGCTAAACCTGACCATGTGGATTACAATCTTTGGGGAATGGCGTATGGGAAGGAATAGGAAAGATTTACAGATGTTGCCTATGAGCAAAGCGCTGGAAGTTTTGGTACTTCTGTAGGGGAGGTTTTTGTCAGAGCTCAGACCAGAAAATTGATGGAAAGCTGAACTGTAAAGACAAGGCTGGGGAAGTTTCTGCTGGAAAGAAGGACCGCATTGGCTGTTGGGCTCCAGATCATTTGTGTGTGTGTGTGTGTGTGTGTGTGTGTGTGTGTGTGTGTGCTTTTAGAATATTTTTATTTTATTTTTTCTTGTTTCAGAACTTTTATTTGTTTGTTTATTTATTTTTATGGCCAGCTCAGCCTGCCCTCAGGGCAGGGCTGGTGCAGCATGTGGTGCTGGGGATCGAACCACGGTCCCTGTAGCCGCCCAAGCTTTCCTAAGCAGGCGCTTTAGATCACTGAGCCATCATGCCAGGCCCGTGTCATTTGTGTTTTGGCTTGGCCTAAACTTTGGTAGAATTTTGCCCATGTCCAGAGACTTTGCCTGGGACTGAAATTAAACATTGAGGAATAACTGATCTTTCAAAGGAAATTTCTAAGCCAAGTATTGGGGCCATGGCATGGTTTTTGCTGCAGGCTCTTCATTGTCTTGAGAATTTCAGGCTATATCAGCCTAAGGGATGAATTCTGAGTGGTGGAGATGTCTTTCATCATTATTTTATAGTATTCCTTGATGTGTTCAGTTTAGCCTAGAGTAAATAAAATGTGCAGAGATAGTGAAAACTAGGGGATGAAAAAACTCATTAGAGAAAATTTTATTGTTCGGTTTATCAACTTTGTAACTTGAGCAAGGAGTTTAATTTCTGTGAGATGCAAATTTTTTCTGTGCAATATTGATGACACATACTTTGTATAATAATGAAAGATTCAAAATGTAAGAACCTAGAACACAATACATGGTTGTGAAACCATATCATTCCAAAAAATGTGTTCCTTGCCCTCAGTTCATCAATTTGATGTAGAGAAACACAAATGGAACTTAGTTTCAAGAAATACATGACACCAATTATATTTTAGCCAATATTAGGTGTGCTTCCAAACCTTCATAGTAATTGCTGTAAATCTGGAGCTGTGCCGTGGGGGATATCTGGTGCCTAAAATATAGAATCACTGATTTCTATATACAAAGTTTCCTTTAGTTTATTTGGTTTTTGAAAAATTAGTATACATAGAAGTGCTTGTCTTATAGCAAAATACAACAATAGGGCTTTGAATGAGTGTGGGATTGTGTTCTGGTCCTCCTTTTTTATTTGTTAATAGTACTATATTATTGTCCAGGACTCCCTTGTACTATTATATATTTCCTCTTTATCCTGGTAAATTCAGACTAATGCTTTTGTTTGTGTTAATTACTCTGATTGGAAGGAAGAGCCTGTCATTTTTTCATTGTAACTAGGAAAAACAAAACATTAACATTCTTACTATTAAAGTAAAGATAATTAAATAGAAATTAAATATAATAAAATAATATTAAAATTAATGTTATTTCTTGAGCAACAATGCTGTTGTCTCTGTGAATTGCTCTATTTGGAAGGAAGAGCTTGCCATTCTTTCAGTCTAATTAGGAAAATCAAAAATTAATATTTTTTTGCTATTGTTAACTATCAGTTAGAAGCCTTAGGGAACAATGTCCTCTAGGAAGGTAAGATCTTATATAACTATTGCATGAACTATTACTCTTAGAACATAGAAGGGACAATTTTTCCCCTGGTGTTACATGACAAGGGTACTATCAAAAAGGAATGGAGGTGTTTGTCACTGATTTATACACTCCACTTATAGGTAAGCTACAGGTAAGTTTTTATCTTTGAAGAAAGAAAAGTCACATTGTACAGTGGTCCAGTATAATTTTCTACTTTAAATCCATTTGTATCTTGACTATAATACACCCTTCTTTCATGGTGTTATGGTTTGTACTTATTTATTCTTACAAAACCTCATGTAGTCTTAGATCTGAAGTTCTACAGTTTGTGATTAGTTCAGGATCCACGACTGCAATAATGGGTCTGAGTACTTCTTGGTTTATGGGTGTCAGTGCTATGTCCAGCCCGGGGTGATAGTGTGAATGTAACATAAGGGCGACAGAAAGATAGGCTTGCTCTATGTTGCTGTTATTGCTGTTCCTTTTCCCTTTTGCTCTTACGGTTTTGCTGCCTTCTGCTGCCATGAATTGCTACCCTCTGCTATGTGCCAGTCTATATTTGAGCCAGCTAAGTATGGAGAGCAACCTCTAGAAACTTTGAGCTAAATATACATTTCTTTCCTGCCTTTCTGATGTCAGGTATTTGTCCCAACAATGAGAGAGTAATTGAGACACAAGCTTTGAAAATGGAAAAGAAAAATATAAAGGAGAACTCACATCAGGTTTTGTTGATACTCTTGGCATGGGAAACGGGAATAGAATAAGTATTACAGAACAAAATAACTCTTTTAACTTGAATAATATTTTGTGACCACAGGCATCTGAGAGAAGTAATTGTTTAGTGAGATTGGAGAAAAAGGCATGGATTACTTGAGCTGTGCCATTACTGTCTCCTTGCTTGGCATTTTCTGTCATGCCAATGTTGGCTAACATGATATGAAATGGCACGGCTAGTGCACCCATCTGTCCTAACACAAGGAGCTGGGGTGCTGGTGCTGCATCATCCTGAGACCATGGCCGTGCCCTGTGGTGTCTGATTCCTTCTGGAGCCTCGTGGAAAGGAAAACAGGCACAGAAGGTCACATGTGTGCACCCACATTAGACTGTCTGGACCAGGGAGCAGTTAAGACTTCTCTCACCCTGAAAGGGAAAGAATTCTGTATAGATATTAGAAAACAAAGAGAAAACTACCCCAAAGTTTTCAAGATGATAAGTGCATAGATCTTAAACTTTCAGTGTCATAGGCTGTGGCTTGGTTCAAGACCTGTTTCAAGTTGGGCAGTTCAGCCAGTGTGGTGTTCCAAATTGATCTCAGGTTTATGTTTTCTTTCTTGTTTTATTTCTATCTCTATGATGATGCATCGATGATAGAAAGACTCAGTGAACTAAAAATGTGAATGTGATCTGCAGTGAGCACATTACAACCAAACACATTCATCTGCATCTCAGGGGTAGATAATAGAGAACGTATAATTTAAAACCACATCGTGGACCTCTATGTGGTGCAAGGTATTAGTTACTATTGCAGCAATAGGTATTTTTCAGTCCATTTACTCCAAGTAAATGTATGTTAATACATATGTCATTGAATAATTAGCATTAGCATGTAATGTTAATAATGAAAGCCTGTGGCTGGCACAGATGAGAATTTCTTTATCAACTGAAGTTTGCACTGCTCAGAACTGACTTTTTAAGGTAATCAGATGATTTAAGGAGCCGCAGTTAGAGTGGCACTGCAGAAAGAAAGCTGAAAGCAAGGTAAGTCGGGAGATCGTATACCAACAATACATATCTATGTATGGTTTTATCTTTAGATTGTAAGTTATTTCATCCAATTTCATGCAATAATATTGCATCCCATACATTTACTAATCTTTGATATTTTCCATGGTATCTTGAACCTACCTTGGCTATAATAGATTTCAATAAATATTGCGTGATTTCAGAACTAATTTTTTGGTCTAGATATTAAAACAAAGTTTCAAGATCTATGTTCTCTATTTTCCAGATAATGACTTCGTGTATCTAGTTATTCCTTGTGGGCATAGATTGCAAGATATTTTGTTTATTAGTAAAATAAATACTTTATGTTTAGATGCACAAAATGTGTTAAATATTAATATCTGATTAAAATAATGCATCATGTGTTGGGAAGAAAATGATCTAAATGTACTTTATGACTGCAGATGTTTTCATATGCTTAATTTATTCTGAAACTATTACTTACTTGACAAGTGATTTTGACCTATGGAAATTATACTCATGCACAGTATCAATAGTTTTACTTAAATGTCTGGTACAGAAATGGTCTTACTATAGAAAGATACGATAATGAAATTGTTAATAAATTATCTCTATATACCTAACTATAGGTCATTTGTATATCTATCTATGTACTGCTCTACCTACCCATTCTTTTTGCTAAAACATGCACATTCACAGTGGCGAAGTTTGCAGTGGGAGACTTACACATCTCATTATTATAAATGACTGATGTTTTGACTAATATTTTTGAATCAATAATTCTATAGATCAATAATCTATATAATTTGAAAATAACATCATGCAAGAAATCAACCATTGCTGAGTTCTCATTACTTTTTTTAATGAAATTTTCAATCACTTCTAGTGCTTTCCTGATGAAAATATTTTGCTCTCTCTAAGAAAGTCGTCAGGGATGGGGAGATAGCTCCAAGGCACAAGTGTCTGCTGGGCAAGTGCAAGGTTGTGAGTTCGAACCCTGGTCCCCCCCCCCCAAAAAAAAAAAGTCGTCACATGCAACAACTTACCTCAGATTTATCACACCCTATGTGCCACAATGTACAGATGATGAGCAAACTTTGCAGTTAATATATTAAGAAATCATACATAGATTGCATTGAATAAGTTAGCATTGCTTTTGCTTTAAAAGTGGCATAATTTCACAGACCATCACAGCTAATTACAGCAAACATTTTAGGACTCCTCATAATACAACAAGAATGAAATCTATTATCTTTCGCAGGTGAATTGTTTCACAGATTGTCCTGCTTGCTCACAAAACCATGCGTATAAACAACAACGTGACTGAGTTCATTCTGCTCGGGTTGACACAAGATCCTGTCTGGAAGAAAATAATTTTTGTCATCTTTTTGCTGTTCTACCTGGGGACATTGTGGGGTAACTCCCTGATTATTATAACCCTCAGGACCAGTCCTACCCTTGGCAGTCCAATGTACTTCTTCCTTTTCTATTTATCCCTGTCTGACACCTGCTTCACCACTTCCATAGCCCCTAAAATGATTGTGGACTCTCTTTTAAAAAAGGCCACTATCACTTTCAGCCAGTGCCTAGTCCAAGTTTTTTTCTTGCATTTCTTTGGCTGCCTGGAGGTCACCATTCTGATCTTCATGGCTGTGGACCGCTATGTGGCCATCTGTAAGCCCCTGCAGTATATGACCATCATGAACCGCAGGGTCTGTGGTGTGTTGCTTGCTGTGGCCTGGATGGGATCCTGTGTGCATTCTTTAATTCAGATTTTTCTGATCTTGAGCCTACCCTTCTGTGGCCCTAATGAGATTGATCACTATTTCTGTGACCTGGAGCCTCTGTTAGAACTTGCCTGTGAAGACATCTACATGGTCAACCTGCTCCTGGTGTCCAACAGTGGGGCCATCTGCACAGTGAGCTTTGTCCTGCTGATGTTCTCCTATGTGGTCATCCTGCATTCTCTGAGGAACCACAGTGCTGAAGGCAGGAGAAAAGCCCTGTCTACCTGTGTCTCCCACATCACCGTGGTTGTCCTGTTCTTTGTGCCTGCTATATTCATTTACACACGCCCTGCCACCACCTTCCCCACTGACAAGATGGTATCTGTGTTTTACACCATTGGCACACCTTTGCTCAACCCTCTGATTTACACCCTTAGGAATGCAGAAGTAAAAAATGCCATGAGGAAGCTGTGGAGCAAGAAACAAATCTCAGGAGACTGGAGGTGAATGCAAGTTTCATATGCATTGTAGTGGTGTTAGTTTTGCCTGAAAGTAGCAACCAGAGTTAAAGTTGCACTTACTGGATTTCACATAATAATACTTATGATAATGTGTTTAATTTCTTTTTGGAAAATAGAGAATAGTAACACCTACACATGTGTTAGTTGTATCCCTATGAGGACCTGTTCTGTAAAACCAGGTATATAATGGCTGTGTCCTTAAATATTGCTACTTACCTCTGGTTTCCTTGTGTTCCTGTTATGAGATATGACTTTCATGTTTGCCCTAAATGTCCAGAGACACACAAAGTTTTCTTTTTTTTTTTTTTCTTTTGGTAGTAATTTGTGTTGTTTCCTGAGACCTTTCTCATGCTGTAGTTCTATTTGTTCTTCTTGACTTGGTATGATGATTCAGATTGGAACAATATTGGAAAGTTCACTTTAATTATGAATTGTGTGCAACATTTTCCGCTACTATGGGATATACTGTTTGACTTCTTACATATACCGACCTAGAACCCCCTTGAATAATGACAGGAAATTTATCTCTTTTTCAGAAAACTGACCATTGTAATACTGTAGCATTTACTCATGATTGTAATATTTAAAAAATATTTTATCACCTTAATTTTATTTCCTCTATCTTGAAATGATTCTCTAGAGTTACACTAGGTTTTCTAATTTGTTGATACTACAGGCTTGTGAAGATTTAAATGTAGAAACTTTATATAAAGGAATATGTGCACATGTCTGTATATGCGTATTTGTGTTTTGAAAACTCAAATATAAGTTTCAAAGATAGATTTAAATTAGTTCATTTTAAAATGTTTATAAGTTCAAAGAAAGAATGAGTTGTGTTGGAAATATTTACAGATGTTGCAGTAATATTTATACTATTTATTTACAGAATGTGCATTTTTCTTCTCTGGAAAAAGTGAGACTACAGAAAGCATAACAAGAAAATCAATATATGTCACAAGTTCAGAAAGACAGAAAAGATGACCAGGCAGCATTCTGGCTTTTATATAGCAGTGAAACTCATCCGTCAGATGCTGCAAAGGAAGGTACATGACATAATACATTTGTCATAGCTCATAGCCACAGGTAGCAAGAGGTGTAAACTCTGGTAGTCTGTGCATTTTAGCGAAAGACAGAAGTATTGGTAGTTGTAGCAAATGGAGCGCAAAATACAACAAGCAAAACAGCATTCCTGTGCAATTGCTTAGGTGCTATCTACAAGCCCCTCATCATATTTTTGTGTAAACCTCCGACCCTACCAAATTAAATCTACTTTAAAAACTTACACCACAGCAGATAACTGCATTTTATGTGCCATTTTTAAATAGCATTATTTAAAATTGTTCATGTTTCTGATAAAAATATACCTTTTAAGCTCTATAGCTTTAACTTCAGTTTAAACGAAGTCTTACACAAAAACAATTAGTAAATACACATTTTCTTTTCTGTGTGACCCTGTTCCCAGAAAGAAGTACTGGAAATCACAAATATTAAATTAAATGTTGCTACATATGAGAATCTTTCATTAAAATATTTCTTTATTCCACAAGATAGTGTTTTGGTATTTTCTTTCTTTCTTTCTTTCTTTCTTTCTTTCTTTCTTTCTTTCTTTCTCTCTCTCTCTTTCTTTCTCTCTTTCTTCTTTCTTTCTCTCTTTCTTTCTTTCTTTCTTTCTCTCTCTCTCTTTCTTTCTCTCTTTCTTCTTTCTTTCTCTCTTTCTTTCTTTCTTTCTTTCTTCTTTCTTTCTCTCTTTCTTTCTTTCTTTCTTTCTTTCTTTCTTTCTTTCTTTCTTTCTTTCTTTCTTTCTTTCTTTCTTTCTTGGGAAAGGCCTAGAGGGTTTCAGGGTCTCATTAGTAGATTGTACTCACAGAGATCCATCTGCATACAACCTCTAAAGTGCTGGGATTGCAGGCATGTCCCACCAGACCCAGTCTCAACTGTACTCTCAGCCCATGCTGGGGGCAGGGCCAGCAGGGAAGGCCTGGAGATCAACTCCCAGGCCCCTGTACCTGTTTGCTTTCACTTAATCCACTGCGCTATTTGGACAGCCCTGTGGTTTTTTATTTTAAATTTGCATACCTAAACTTATTTTTCTTGTGCTTTCTGCTTAATAGTTTTTCTCCTTTCATAAACATTCAAACCTGATAGACACTACGTTGTGGCTAAATATGAAACCATGAACAGTTTTATAAATATTTAAACTCTTTGAAAATAACATATGATTTGACAATTTCAGGGCTTATGTACCATTAACTTTAATGTCTCTACATGAAGATATAAGCTTGAAAATGTCTAGGAAAACTGAGGAAACTAGCAAAAACTTTCTCTTTACAACCAATAGACTAAAGCAGGAAGCCCACAAGTTTATAGGACTCACTCCATCTACCAGTTAAAACCTACTGAATGCTCAATTTAACAACAGGAGCATGCTTTTTTGTTTTATTTTTTTAGTACCAGTGATCAGGAGCTTGTGCTTGCCAGACAAGCACTTATGCCACAGAGCTATGCCCCCAGCCTCAAGGAGCATGCATTATTTGACAGACTTTAAAGTTTATATTCAGAGAAAACCCATGGCATGGCACACTGTTGGTGGTGATTTTCATTTAGTATTTACCTAACCTGATGCCTGTTCAAAAGCTGAAATCATAAAACAAAATGTGCTATTCCATTAAATGTAATCTAGACCTCAGAAGACACCAATAACAGGAGATTTCAAGACCCTTGGAAGAAAGACAGCCACAAATTGTCCTTAGAGTAGAGGAGGTTACATTTAAAAAGCAGACGTTGCCCTGACATTAAAGGAGCGCCACCGGGCCTGGCGGGATGGCTCAGTGGTCTAAAGCCTCTGCTTGAGGAAGCTTGGGCGGCTTCAGGGACCGTGGTTTGATCCCCGGGCACCACATGCTGCGCCAGTCCTGCCCTCGGGGCGGGCTGAGCCGGCCATAAAAATGAGTGAATAAACAAATAAAGGTTCTGAAACAAGAAAAAAATAAATAAACAAATAAAGGAGCACCACCCACCAGAACTTACTGTGCTCAAGCAAGGCTGAAAGGGAATCAGCAGTGTTAAATCCAAACTTAAGGAAGAACATGTAGTCAGCAACCTTTCTGTGATACAAATATGGAGCCTGGATAATCATGGATAAAGGAACTTAACATGAGGTTTTTTTCAATGGAACAGCATCAGAGGCTTTTTTTTTTTTTTTTTTTTCTTCAGAACTGGGGCTGGAACTCATGACTTTGCACTTGCCAGACAGGCACTTGTGCCATGAAGCTATCTCCCCAGCCCCCAGAGTCTTTCTTTTCTTTTCTTTCCTTTCCTTTCCTTTTCTTTCTTTCTTTCTTTCTTTCTTTCTTTCTTTCTTTCTTTCTTTCTTTCTTTCTTTCTTTCTCTCTCTCTCTTTCTTTGAACTCACAACCTTGCACTTGCCAGGCAGGCCTTTGTGATGCCAGGGATTGAACTGTGGTCCTTGTCGGTGCCTAAGCTTTTCTAAGTCCATTTCTATGGACTACTGAACCATTTTGCTGGCCCGAGAGGCTCAACTTTTCTTTCACTGCCCTCCCCACAGCCCTGATTCTTCAAACCCCATCTCAAGGCACAGCCACTCCAGTTCTTCCACTCTCACATTTTCTCACTGACTTTATAGTTCGAGACACTTCTCTATTCATGCCACACATACTGTCCCTGTACAAGTGCAACTCAGAGATCTCTGGGTGTTGCCTGCATTCCCAAATACCCAATAGCCCCCAAACACCAGAGAGGATGCATGACCATTATTTGCTGCCTCCTTCCTGATATGCTTCTTAGAACTGCCCTTTTGCCTCACAGTACACCCCATCTTCTTGTACTCAAACCTAATGACAAACCTTGACATTTAGTTCAAGGGTACCAAGCCCCTACACCATGCTCTCTCATATCCTTCCTTCCACTACTCACAGTAGTGTTTTAGACATTAAAGATGCCTTCTTCACCTTTCCCTTGCACCCAGATTGGCAGGACTCTTTGCCTTCATACAGAGAGACTGATCTAGACATTCTCCACTTCCATAGCTCACATGGACAGTCCTGTCTCAGGTGTTCAGACTTAGTCCTCACTTCTTTAGCCAAGCCCTTGCTGCTGAACTTGAAGCTCTTGACCTCAAACTCAGCATGCTCCTTCAATACATTGATGACCTTCTCCTTTTCTATCCTTCTCATGTTGTTTTCTTATGAAACACTTCTCAATTTTCTGTCAAGGCAAGATTATGTGACCTCTCTCTCTAATGCTGAGATAGTCTATTCTAAAGTCAAATATCTAGGATTCACTCTCAGTCTTACTATTTGTGCAATCACTGCTGGTTGCAAATCCCTTTTTCATGACTCTGAGGTCCACATCACAAAGCTGCCCGTTCTCTCCTTTGGCTAGACAAATTTCTTCCACCTCTGGTTTCCCAACTTTGCTTTCCTACCACAGCCTACTTATAAGGCATGCACAAGTTCCCTGTTAGAGCCCTTTGACACCACTCCTCTTATCCATTCCTCCTTTCACAGGCTACAACAGAATCTCCCAAGGGCCTCAGCTTTCACTTTACCCAAACCACCTCAGGGTCACAATGCAGTGGGTGTTTCAGGTCATAAGAAGGGAAATTCTTTTCAGGGAAGAGCCCAACTTTCTAAGCTACTAGATAATGCAGCGGATGGACTTCCATCTTTCCACCCACTTGCACCAGCTGCCATATTGACAAAAGAGACAAAGAATTTCACTCTAGGACAATGTATCACCATCCACTCGCCACCATGACCTTAGTGAGCTAATAACACACAAAACACTTCCAGCTTTATTGGCTCTTTCTCACATACAACGGATCTGCCTAATATTCATAGAGTATGCTTCCATTACTTTATCCACTAGCCATCCTCTCAGGCCTCTACCTTGCTCTCAACCCCGGATGAAGGCCCTCAGCACCGCCGTGTCAAGGTCCCACAGATAACCCAACTGTCTTCACTAACATTATTAGCTCTCCTATTCCCGCTTACTCTGACACATGGCTCATAGAAGGCAGATCAACAAGCACGGACTCCCAAAAAAGGATAGGATATGCTATAGTTAATAAGTTAGCTGTAAGGCCAGGCGTGGTGGCTCACGCCTGTAATCCCAGCACTCAGGAGGCTGAGGCAGGAGGATTGGTGCGAGTTCGAGACCAGCCTGGGCTTGAGCTCAAGGCCAGCCTCAACTGCATAGTGAGACCCTGTCTCAAAAATACAAAAAAAAAAAAATAAGTTAGCTGTAATAGCGACAGGCCTACTACCACCTAGGACATCTACACAAAACTCAGGGCTCATAGCCCTTATATGTGTATTCACCCTTGCAAAAGACAGTTATTAAAGTATAAACAGACTATCAGTACACATTTAGTATTCTTGACTCTCATGCTGCCATCTGTCAAGAAAGAAACTTCATCAGTACCCAAGGCATTGCCATGACCAGTGCACCCCTCATCCTTAAACTTGCAGTTCCCAAAATATGTGGCCGTCATTCTTCCCAGAGGGCACTGCACCCCAGCAGACTTCACAATTCAAGGCAATGCTTTTGCAGACACAGAGGCCAAAGCAGATGCCCAATAGCCATTTTCTTCATGCCTTCTCCCCCTTATCCCAACAACCATGTCCTCATCCAAGTACTCTCCGGAACAACTACCATTACTAAGTAAGCCCATCACAAAGACACACAGAGATCGATCTTCCAAGGGTCAAAACTCTCTTCTGAACCCACAGGCAAAGACTAGTATTATGAACTTATATAATTGGTTTCATGTGAGCACTCAAGCACTATACAAACTCTTATGTCCCATCACCATGACCCCCTTTGTAAAAATCATCATTTGCCAAGTTAGTAACAATTGCCAGCTTTGCATCAAGATCTCTTCTCAGGGACATCTATCACTTCCCTCTTCCTAAATGTTATGGTTTATGTCTAGTTGTCCCCCCAAAGCCTCATGAGTCATGGGACGGGAACTTCTAGAGTTTGAGATTTGATCCATGATCCACTGGGATTATATGTCTTCAGTACTGATGAGATTATGGTCTGAGTACTGCTGGGAATTATAGGAGTAGCCTGAGGTGGATAGGCTAAGACAGAGAGCCTGATGTAATTTAAAGAGAGACAGAGAGACAGACTCACGCTGTTGCTCTCTGCTCCCCTGGTTGGTCAGTTGCCTCTGTCGCCATTGGCGCTATTCTGCCGCCATGAATTGCTACTCTCTGTTATATGCCCCTCAGCCTTGGATCCAGCCGAGTATGGACTGAAACCTCCAGTAACTGTGAGCTAAATAAAGCTTTTATTCCTTTATTTTGGATGTTGGGTATTTGTCCCAGCAATGAGTAAAAAAGTAACTAATACACCAAACTATCAGCTCCATGGACACACTCCAGGTGAAGACTTGGACATAGATTTTACACATGTGACCTGCCACAAGACACACAAGTAACTTCTTACATTTGTCTACACTTTGTCAGGGTGGATAGAGGCCTTTCCCACTGCTTGAGAAAGTGCAGATGTGGTCACAAAGATACCCATACAGGATATCACTCCAAGATTTAGGCTGCCCTCAACAATCCACTCTGATAATGGTCCAACTTTCCTTTCTAACTCATTCAACAGGTTGCTTCTAGTCTCAACATCACTTGGCTCTTACACATACCTTATCACCAACAGTCTTCTGGAAAAGTAGAAAAGGTGAATGGGCTCTTACATACGTACCTCACAAAACTCATCCTAGAATTATATTTATCCTGCTCCTAGCTCCTTCTGTTAGCCCTAACCAGACTCAGGACACTTTGCAGGGCACTCACCTTTCTGAGTCCATTTGTGCTTACATAGTGTAGATCTTTCCAACTTCTTAAATTTCCTGTTCCTGATAACCTGACCCGTCTCACTATGTATGCTCCCATCCTCACCTTCCTCTAATATCTTCAAGGACAACGTGCAGATTATTGTCTTCTACAGCAAGCGGATCCCACTCAATTGATGCCATCTACATCCTCTGGAGTCTTAATATATCTCCAGTTCTCTAAGCCTACACGACTAGATCCAGTATGGAGAGGCCCCTATTTAGTCATCCTTTCAACAGCAACAGTGGTAGAAGGCACAGGCCTGCCCTGCTTGTTCCACATCAATTGAGTCAAGTGATGCCCAGACAGTTTCACTCAATCCAATGACTCCACGTCTCCTGATACCAAACCCATGACTCCTGAGTGGCCTTAATAGCTGCATCTCCATTGAACTAAAGGTTCAGTACCCCTGGGTAACTCATGGATTGTTTCCTCCTCTGGTTCTTAGCTTCATCATTCCTGTTATTCCTTTCCTCTCCCACTGATCTCTGGACTCTTTTTCCTGATGATTTTTAGGTGCCAAAGAAGGTAGCTTTCATGCTCCTATACTTTGCAGTGACTCCTGGGATTCCCTCTGTATTTGTAATTCCAACAGCTCTCAACCACGATCCAACTCCTGAGCTTCATTATTCTCCTGCTCTCAACTCTCTCCAGTCATCTCTGGATCCTCTGTGGCAGCCTTCATACACCATAACGCTTGCCCTGTCATACCAAAGGGTGATAAATTCTCATGACTTTACTCCTTCCCATCCCAAGGTTGTTTTCCAGGCTCCTTACTGCCAACTGGTATCAACTTAGCATACTTGGAAAACATGGGATACCAGAAGAAAGTAGGGCACAGAACACAAAGGCTGAGACAGAAATTCATACTGTGCTCAGGGATATGTTGCTACCTCAACAGTTTATAATACTCAACCCCTTTCACTCTGCCAATAAGAATATATTGATATAAAAGTTTTCTTTCGTATTCACACTGGATGTCAGACCATAGGTAAAAATGACAAGGGAAAAATCTTAAAAAATGTAGACTCATTCATCACTGTTTTGTTCACACGTACATGTTGGAAAGCTACTCAGGCTTTGTTTGTAAAATGGAATTACTCTACGTCTTCTTATATTGGTGCTGGCTTCAGCTATTATTTCAATGAAAAAGCCTGAAGTTTAACTTGTATTTATTTATTCATGAAACAAACGTGACCATAACATGTACTTGCTTCATATTATTTGATGTTTGGAAATGGGCTACAAACTCTGTGCTTGAGTGAGTTAATTCAGAATAAATGAGTGAGGTAATCAAAGACCAATTTAATAAGTTCATTACAAACATTTAATAATGCAGTGTTACGTATTTGTAGTGACAGAATTTCAGACTCTTTGGGCATTTCAGGAGCTACATTCAGTACTGCAGTTGTGATGCTCACAGGAAGTAGTGTGCTATGACGTTGTGCAGAGATACACAACCCATGTTTGCCATCCAAAGCTACTACAAAGGCTCAGAGAGCTGTAATGCATCCTCAGATGCCGCAATAGACACAAACAACGTAATTTTGTCACCTCTGCGGACTGTGCATGTGATGGGGGCTATGTAGGCTGTTTGAGTTGGCTCCTGCTGCGGGACACTGAGTGAGTTGCCTAGTTCACGCTGAGGGCAGACACACTGCCCTTCAGATTTTGGAGTCTGTAAGTTCACTGACTGTGTTTGAACATTACGTACTTCCTGCCGAGGAGAGAGAAGACGTTCTCTGAGAAAGTTCTCTAAAATGTGGGAGAACTGGGTGCACCCTTCACCCCATTCTTTCCCTACTGCAGAAGCCACGGTATGCGTGCGATGTGGGGCATGAAGCAGTGCCCTCACATAGCAGGTCTTCCAGGACAAGGTAATGGCTTTCCCACTCTTCTGAGTGCAGCAACTGAGAAGTGAAAAGTCTTCTTAGAAGTTGAAGTACTCCATAGAAATGTTTTATTATCTATAGGGCTGTTAAATTCATGCTGATGTGGACAGTAGGAGGCTAGGATCTCCAATTCTTCCTGCTGATGTCACTTCTTTTTGTTTTATGAATAGCATTATATTCTTACATTTTGTAGTTGGACTGTTTTCTGAAATTGTTACTTATATTATCTCACAGGATGTCATGATATCCATCACTTTTCACAAATATATATTACCTGAAATATTCACGTAGACATCTACTGAAATTCACACCTTAATATATTCAATTTCCTGGTGAACATTTATATTTATGCGTTCTGTGAATACATGATTCAATGTCATTGCCTGGTTGTGAATTTCAGGCTACGTCAGCCTGAGGGACCATTTCTCAGTGACCTAAATGTCATTCATCATTTCTTTATAGTATTCTTTGGTGTGTTCAATTTAGCCTAGAGTAAAGAAAGTGTGTGGAGGTAACGAAAAGTGGGGAATGAAACAAGTCATTAGCGCAAATGTTATTATTCAATTTATCAACTTTGTAACTTGAGGAAGGAGTTTAACTTCTGTGAGTTGCAAATTTTTTCTATGCAGTATTGATAACACAGACTTTGTATAATAACTAAAAATTTCAAAAGTAAGACCCTAGTACCAAGTATAAGAAAAGTTATCGCATTTATGTGAAATGAAATTATTCCAAGCAACACGTGTTTCTTGTTCTCATCTCATCAACATGATGTTAAGAAACACAAATGGAAATTAGTCTGAAGAAATATGTGACATGAATTATATTGTAGCCAATATTTGGTGTGCTTCCAAATCTTCAGAGCAATTGCTGTAAATGTGGAGCTGTGGGGTGGAGGATGTCTGGAGCCCACAGCATAGAATCCCTGATTTCAGAGTACAATATTTCCTTCCATATATTGGATTTTTCCAAAACCTAGCATACTTAGAGATGTTTATCTTATAACAAAATACAAGGAAAGAGGTCTTTGAATGAGTGCAGGATTGTGTTCTTGTCCTCTTCTTTTTTTGTTTGAATAATTTTATATTATTCGCTAAGACTCTCTTCATTGTCCGATTATGTATTTACTCTCTTTTCTTTGTAAATTTGGGCTAATGCCATTGTTTCTGTTAATTAATCTGATTGGAAAGAGGAGCTTGTCATTTTTTTCAGTCTAACTAGGAAAACAAAAGAAATCTAAAATTCATACTATTAAAATTAAATATTATTAAATATAAATTAAATATAATTAAATAATTTTAAAGGTTATATTATTTCTTCAGCAACAGTGCCATTGACTCTGTTAATTATTCTGTTTGGAAGGAATAATTTGCCATTCTTTCAGTTTAACTAGGAAAGCCATAAATTAATATTTTTGTGCCATTGGTAACTAATCAGAGCAAAGAAACCTTAGGGAGCAATGTCCTCTAGGATGGTCAGAACTTATATAATTATTGCTTGAACAATTACCCCTATAACATAGGAGGGACTTTTTTTTCCCTCAGTGTTACATCACAGGGCTACTATCAAATAGGAATCGAAATATTTGCCACTGATTTATACACTCCACCTATAGGTAAGCTACAGACAGTTTTTTATCTTTGAAGAAAGAAAAGTCACATTACACAGTGGTCCAGTATAATTTTGCCTTTAAATCCATCTGTATCTTGACTATAACACACCCTTCTTCGATGCTGCTATGGTTTGTATTTATTTGTTCTTCCAAAGCATCATGTAGTCTTTGATCTGCAGTTCTACAGTTTGTGATTAGTTCAGGATCCAAGACTGGAATAATGGGTCTGAGTATTTACTTCTTCGTTTATGGTTGTTAGTGCTGTACCCAGTCTGGGGCAACAATCCAAGTGTAACATGATGGAGACAGAAAGATAGGCTTGCTCTGTATTGTCATTATTTCTATTCCTCCTCCCCTTTGCTCTTACGGCTTTGCTGCCTTCTGCTGCCATGAATTGCTACCCTCTGCTATGTGCCAGTTTATATTTGAGCCAGCTAAGCATGGATATGAACCTTTAGAAACTGTGAATGAAATATATATTTCCTTCCTGCATTTCTGGTGTCACGTATTTGTCCCAACATTGAGAGAGTAATTGAGATGCAAGTGTTGAAAACGGAAGCGAAAACTATAAAGAAGAATCCATATTATTAGGTTTTGTTGATATTGGTCTTGGTATGGATAATAGGGGAATATATTAAGTTCCTCAGGGCAAAATAATACTTGCAACTTGAATAATGTTTTGTGACCAGAGGCATCTGAGAGCTGTAATTGTTAGGCAGGAACAGAGAGGAGGGGAATGAATTACTTGAGCTGTGCCATTACTTTCTCTTTGCTTGGCACTTTCTGTCACGCCAATGTTGGCTAACTTAATATGAAACGGTATGGCTAGTGCACCTGTCCTGACCCAGTGAGCTCGGCTGCTAGTGCCGTGATGTGTCAGATTCCTTTCTGAGTCTCGTGGAAAGCAAATTGGACAAACGGCACATGTGTGCACACACGTAAAACTGAGAGTTAGCCAGCGTCAGGGGGCTGTGCAATGTCTCTTTCACTACGCAAGGGAAGGGATTCTCCAGAAACACCAGAAACCAGAGAGAAAAATGACCCAAAATTTTCAAGGTGATCATTGCACAGATCCTCAACTTGCAGTGCCATAGATGGAGACATGGTGCCAGATCGGCTTCCGGTTGTGCAGCTCAGCTAGTGTGGTATTCCAAGTTGGCCTCAGGTTTTTGTGGTTGTTGTTGTTGTTGTTCTTTCTTTTTTTTTTTTTTTTTTTTTTTTTTTTTTTTTTTTTGTCTTTTTGAGACAGGGTCTCGCTATGCAGTTCAGGCTAACCTTGAGCTCACTTTTGTAGCCCAGGCTGGTCTCGAACTCGCATTGATCCTCCTGCCTCAGCCTCCCGAGTGCTGGGATTACAGGCGTGCGCCACCACGCCCGGCTGTTGTTGTTCTTTCTTGTTCTATTTCTTTCCATGTGATGATGGATAGATAGAAAAAAACTTGTGAATTAAATATGTGCGTGGTTTCTATAGTGATTGTATCACAACCAAACACATTCCTCTGCATTTCAGACGTACGTGATAGAGAATGCATAATTTAAAACCACATCTGGGACATCTGCATGACACAAAGTATTCATGAGAGTAGTGTCATAGTAATGTATTTTTCCAGTTCATTTATTGCAAGTAAATATATTTTAAGAAATGTGTTGTTGCATGATTCTCATTAGCATGTAAGATTATCACATAGTGGGAGGCTTTTGGGCGCCACAGCTGAGAATACCTTTACCAATGAGGCATTGAACTGCTCAGAAATGACTTTTTAAGGTAATGAGATGACTTGAGGAGCTACAATTAGAATTGCACTGCAGAAAGAAAGGAGAAAGCAAGGTAATTCGGGATACTGCACACCAACAATACATATCTAGGTATGGTTTTTGTCTTTAGATTTTAAATTATTTCTATATAATAATTGCATCATATATGCAACATGAAACTGTCTTGGCTATCATAGATTTCAATAAATATTTCTTGCTTTGAGAACTCTGTTCTCTTTTTTTGTCTAAAGGTTGAAAAATTGTTTTGAGATCTATGTTCTCTACTTTCTAAATAATGAATTCTATGTATCTATATATTCCTTGTGATTGGCAAATTGCAAGATATACTAGTTTATCAGTAAAATATATACTTTAATTATGTTTAGATGTGAAAAATGTGTTAAATACTAATAATCTCTGATTAAAGTAACACATCACACATTGGACCAAAAAAGAGCTTAATGGACTTTATGACAACAGTTGTTTTCAGTTGCCTAGTTTCATTCTGAAACTATTACATAGTTGACGAAGATTTTGCAACTATGAAAATTTCACTCATACATAGTAATTATCAATAGTTTTACTTAAAAGTCTGGTAGAAAACAAAATATTCTTACTCTAGAAATAGATACACTAATGAAATTGATAATACATTATCTCTGTATAGCTAATCATATGTCATCTATGTATCTATTTATATTTACGTATTGCTCTATCAATCCTTTTTTTGTTGGGGGGCTGAGTTCAAACTCACAAACTTGCACTTGTGACAAGTTTGTATCTCTGGACCCTGTGGTTGTTTGTTTGTTTGGTTTTTATTTTCTTTTAGAGAGTTTCATAACCATCCTCTTAAGCACAAAGTTTTGAAAATGGTTTTCTCACTGATGCAAATTCATAACGTCTCCTGAATGTGAACTAAATTCTGTCCACATAAGTGAAATTTCAAAGTGGAATATTATTTTGAGAAAGAAGAGAAGAAATTTATACCATGGCTCTTTCAAATGACATGTCCCTTGACCTTGAGTTTTCCCTGTGCTTTCCAGGATTTGGGAATTTGGGCATTGATGCTCATGACCTGGTCCTCGAGCAAGTATTGGGTGATCAAAAATGAACTGGTAAATGGCATCAGTGTCACTTTAATTTAGAAATGTGTCTTTATATTCCTGATTGCTCTGAGAGTAGCATTTCATAAAATAGAAAAATAAAATTACAGATGGAAATACCTGATACAAACTACAAAAGAATATTATTATGTCCTTTGTTATAGGTTAAATATAATGTCATAAATATATACCTGAAGATTCTATATGATTGCTAAAGTGAACAATAAAATGTTTCTTTAAAAATGATATATTTTAAAAGAAAATTGAAGCATAGATGTAGTTTTTTTTTTTTTTTTGTCTTTTTGAGACAGGGTCTCGCTATGCAGTTGAGGCTGGCCTTGAGCTCACTTTTGTAGCCCAGGCTGGTCTCGAACTCGCACCGATCCTCCTGCCTCAGCCTCCCGAGTGCTGGGATTACAGGCGTGAGCCACCACGCCCGGCTTAGATGTAGTTATTAATAGTAAACATTTGTGTAAGTGTACTGTACAGGAGACATATATCATGTACAGGCATTTGTGTGTAGTAGAGTATGGTACAGTGTTTTCCATGGATACACATCAACTCCAAAGACATTTCAGGAGATCTTAAATGCTAAGCAACTAACCCTGAAGAAAGGACACCAGTATTTTCTGATATATAAAACAAAGATAATAAAATTACATATTGTATTATATCACAATTGTGTATTGATAAAATTGAACATTTACCAGAACCCCGTCAGAGCTAACCGATATTTGCATGTCAATAGTTTAATCGGGAAAGGAAAGGAAAATTATAATTAAGAGAAGAACAAATTAAAGATTTTTTTTCTCTTACCAATATCAATTGCAAGGTGTGTCAAGCCCACACATTGTGCTTTGTATTCCTATTGTGAGGACAATATGCAGCGTATCAACTGTTAAAAAAATTAATGTTAAGCCAGGCATAGTGGCGCATGCCTGTAATCCCAGCACTTGGGAGACTGAGGCAGGAGTTTTGGTGCGAGTTTGAGACCAGCCTGGGCTACAAAAGTTAGCTCAAGGTCAGCCTGAACTGCACAACAAGAACCTGTCTCAAAAAAAAAAAATAATGTTTATTGAAAGTGTTAATGTTTAATTGTTTGATCGATCTTATATACCTATATCTATTAATCTAAACTGATCCAATGATGAAAATATGTAATATAACCATTGTTAAATTAAAAAATACATAAATGTGATGTAAAATAAATAAATAAATAAAATTTTTAAAAAAGAAGGAAAAATTTTTATATGTATGTGTATATGCAGGATAGTTAAGGTAATTTTACTCCTGAATGCTATTGGTCTTTGAAAGGAGAAATCAATGTTGAATTTTTAATTTTTTATTCTTAGTTTGTTCTTTGTAATTTCTTCAAAATTTTTTTTAACTTATTTATTTATTTATTTATTTATTTTTCTTGCTTCAGAACCTTTGTTTGTTTATTCACTCATTTTTATGGCTGGCTCAGCCCACCCTGAGGGCAGGGCTGGCGCAGCACGTGGTGCCGGGGATCAAACCGTGGTCCCTGAAGCCACCCAAGCTTTCCCAAGCAGGCGCTTTAGACCACTGAGCCATCCTGCCAGGCCCTGTTCTTTGTAATTTCTTATAAGTTATTTGCAAGTTTATGTTCTATAATCTAAACAATTAAGTTAAGATCACATTAGGCAACTCAGTAACCATTGCTGAATTCCTATTATAGTATTCAATGAAATTTGCTACAATTTCTAATGCTTTTTTAGGAAAATATTTTGCTCTTACATTCAAAAACTTATCTCAGATTCTTTATATCTTATGAATCACAATGAACAGATGAAGAGCAAACTTTGGAGTTAATTTATTAAGAAAACATATATTGCATTGATTAAGCAAGTATTACTTTTGCTTTAAAAATGGCATAAATTCACAGAACATCACAGTCAATTACAGCCAGCATTTTAGGACTCCTCATAATACAAATAGGATGAAAACCATTGCCGGGCGTGGTGGCTCACGCCTATAATCCCAGCACTTGGGAGGCTGAGGCAGGAGGATTGGTGCGAGTTCGAGACCAGCCTGGGCTACAAAAGTGAGCTCAAGGCCAGCCTCAACTGCATAGCGAGAGCCTGTCTCAAAAAGCAAAAAAAAAAAAAAAGAAAAGAAAACCATTATCTTTTGCAGGTGAGTTGTTTCAGAGTCTGTCCTGATTGTTCACAAAACCATGCATATGAACAACAACGTGACTGAGTTCATTCTGCTTGGGTTGACACAAGATCCTGTCTGGAAGAAAATAATTTTTATCATATTTTTACTTTTCTACCTGGGGACACTGTGGGGTAACTTGCTGATTATTATGACTCTCAGAAACACCCGTGCCCTTGGCAGTCCAATGTACTTCTTCCTTTTCTATTTATCCCTATCGGACACCTGCTTCTCTACTTCCATAGCCCCTAGAATGATTGTGGACTCTCTTTTGAAAAAGGCCACTATTACTTTCACTGAGTGCTTCATCCAAGTCTTCACATCCCATTTCTTTGGCTGCCTGGAGATCTTCATCCTGATCGTCATGGCTGTGGACCGCTATGTGGCCATCTGTAAGCCCCTGCACTACATGACCATCATGAACCGCACGGTCTGTGGTGTGTTGATGGCTGTGGCTTGGGTGGTATCCTGTGTGCATTCTTCGGTTCAGATTTTTCTGGCCTTGAGCCTGCCTTTCTGTGGCCCTAATGAGATTGATCACTATTTCTGTGACTTGCAGCCCCTCTTGGAACTTGCCTGTGCAGACACCTACATGGTCAACCTGCTCTTGGTGTCCAACAGTGGGGCCATCTGCACGGTGAGCTTTGTCCTGCTGATGTTCTCCTACGTGGTCATCCTGCATT
>PVJA010027113.1:12950-28981 GCA_004027025.1 Myocastor coypus | reverse complement strand
TTTTTTTTTGTCTTTTTGAGACAGGGTCTCGTTATGCAGTTGAGGCTGGCCTTGAGTTCACTTTTGTAGCCCAGGCTGGTCTCGAACTCGCACCGATCCTCCTGCCTCAGCCTCCCAAGTGCTGGGATTACAGGCATGAGCCACCACACCCGGCCTATTTGTTATTTTGATTGAGCTAGCTTTAAATGTATGCACCAGTCTGGGAAAACTGGCTATCCACATGCAGAAGATTGGATCTATCCGTGTCTCTCACCATACACTAAAATAAAATAAAAATGGATCAAAGATCTAAATATTAAAACAGAAACAATCTGCTCAAAGATAAAATAGGTAAAACTCTTTTTTTGTTTGTTTTGAGACAGGTTCTTGCTACGCAGCTCAGGCTGGTCTTGAATACACCGTGTAGGAGACAACGATCTCGAACTCACAGCGATCCTTCCGTTTCAGCCTCGGGAGTCCTAGACTAAAGGAAAAATAAGTAAAACCCTTGAAGACATAGTGTAGCCAAGGGCTTTCTATAAAGGACCCCCAATTACCCAAGAAATAACACTATGAATCAATGAATAGGACTGTATTGTTTTTTATTTTTGAAAAATATTTATTTATTCATTCATTCATTTAAAAAAATTTTTTTTATTTATTTTCTTGTTTCAGAACCTTTGTTTGTTTATTCACTCATTTTCATGGCCGGCTCAGCCCACCCCGAGGGCAGGGCTGGCGCAGCATGTGGTGCCGGGGATCGACCCGTGGTCCCTGAAGCCACCCAAGCTTTCCCAAGCAGGTGCTTTAGACCACTGAGCCATCCCGCTGGGCCCCCATTCATTCATTTTTGAGACAGGGTCTAGATGTGCAGTTTGGACTAAACTCGACTCACTATGTAGCTCATGCTGGCCTAGAACTTGCAGTGATCCTCCTGCCTCGGCTTCCTAAGTGCTGGGATTACATGAGTGAGCTATCACTCCTGCTCATGAAAGTTTTTAAAACTAGGGGTGGGAAAAGAAAATGGCACGAAGCAAGAGATCTATGTGTTCGCAGCAAGAGCAATCTGAGAGTTTCATAGCAACGTGTCTTTCTGATAAATTTAAAAAACAACTTAAATGCACCATGCTTTGAGGATCACACTTGCTGGCATAGAACCTGCACACGTCCTCCGCCCGAATTCACCACTGAGCGACTCCGGACCTGAGATGATACAGACGCAGTGCAGCTCACTGTTACACCAATCAAAGCCTGCGCATGCTCAGGACAGACTCACACAGGGCACAGGCATCTGCCACAGGGCTTGGGCTCCCTCCCCGGCAGCAGTCACGCAGTGCATAACTGGTGTGGATTTAGATTAGCGCTTGGGGGCCGGGCATGGTGGCGCACGCCTGTAATCCCAGCACTTGGGAGGCTGAGGCAGGAGGATCGATGTGAGTTCGAGACCAGCCTGGGCTACAAAAGTGAGCTCAGGACCAGCCTCAACTGCATAGCGAGACCCTGTCTCAAAAAGACCAAAAAAAAAAAAAATAATAATAATAATAAATAAAAAAAATAAAATGGTGCTTGGGACTCAGCCAACATGATTTGTAGAACTTTGTGGTCCTGTTATTTTTCTCCAAGATGTTTTTGATCCAGTGTCAGGTGGATCTGATTTTACGGCACTGTGGAGGCAGAGGACCGGGTTTAAAAATGAACAGGTATTAGCCAGGCGTGGTGGCTCACGCCTGTAATCCCAGCACTTGGGAGGCTGAGGCAGGAGGATTGGTGTGAGTTCAAGACCAGCCTGGGCTACAAAAGTGAGCTCAAGGCCAGCCTCAACTGCATAGCGAGACCCTGTCTCAAAAAGACAAAAAAAAAAAAAAAAAAAGAATGAACAGGTATTAAAAAATAAATAAACAGGTGTGGCCCTGTGCCAATAAAACTTTATTTACAAAAAGAGGCTTACAAGCCAGGCATGGTGATGCACACCTGTAATCCCAGCACTTGGGAGACCGAGGCAAGAGGATCCGAGCAAGTTCGAGACCAGCCTGGGCTACAAAAGTGAGCTCAAGGCCAGCCAGAACTGCACAGTGAGACCCTGTGTCAAAAAGACAAAAAAAAAAAAAAAAAAAAAGATGCCTATAGTAGGACTGGGCCCCTTGTAATGTCTGTCAGCTCCACCCAATCCCATGGGTGGGGGGGGGTGTAGAATTAATCATAATCACCTTGCAACTTTTTTTTTCTTTTACTTTGCAACTTCTGTTGGTCTGAAATCTTTTCAGAATAAAAACAGGAGGAAGCTGAATATGGCTACACAGGCCGGTAATCCCAGCACCTGGGAGGCTAAGGCAGGAGAGTCACCAGGAGTCCAAGGCCGGCCTGAACCTCATGGTGCAACAAAAACACCAAAATAAATAAATAAATAGAGTAAGGAAGATATACTCAAGCCACATGGACAGGGTGTACACTTGAAGGATCCTGATAGGACCTCTGTGGTCTCAACACTCAAACCCATACTCCCAGTTGACCATGACAGAAACATGTAACAAGTCCCAAGGGCGACCTTTTTTTGAAGGGGAACCACTGGGGATTTGAACCCAGCGTCTTCACACTGAGCTACACCCCCAGACCTTCTGTTAGTTTGAGACAGGGTCTCTATGTAACTCACGCTGGCCTTGAACTCACTAATGTAGCCCAGGCTGACCTCAAACTTGTGATTCTCCTGCCTCAGCCTCTGGAGTGCTGGGATAACAAGCGTGCACCACCGAGGCTGCTGAGACTCCAATCTCTTCCCCAAACTCAATGCCATCCAGAAGAGCTCCAGACTTGGAGCCCACCCAAGTGGATGGAAAACAAGTAGGACCATCCTCCCTCTGACAGGCTGTCGCCCTCCCTACACACTTCTGCACCTGCCCAGGTAATCAGAAGAGAGAAAATGGGATGAGGCTGGGCAACAACAGAAAGCTGTCGACCCCGGTCCTAAGAAACCACAGGTGTCTGGGGTGTCTTATTTAATGTCTACCTCGAAAAGTGAGGGAATAAACACAGAAAGCTATTTCCATGGTGTAGATCAGGATCCCAGCCTTGCAAGGCGGGGAAAACCCTCGTGTGTGCCTCGGTTTTCCTCCTTTGCAAACCACGACGAGACACTGAGGCAAGAGGCTCCGGAAGGGAGAGCACTTTTCAGCGATCTTGTCCCCTAGCCAGGAGGTCCCGCAACAGCTAACCCTCTGGTCGCATTCCTGCCCGTGTCCACCAGGGGGCGCCAGAGTCCGCTCCTCGAGACAGTTTCCGCGATTCCAGGTGAGCGTCACCCGCAGGAGCGCCACATTCTGGTCCTGGGGACACAACTGCAGGTGAGGTCTCTAAGAGACGCACCCATGCACGTTTTAAGCCCTTTGATGTTCTCGGCTCTCTCACCCCCGGCCTCCCCAATGGCCATTCTGCTCCATCTCTACTTCCCAAAGAGGTAAACTGAGTCAAGGAAGGCACTATCCCCGTGAGAGCTTGGAAGGAATTTTCTGCAGCCTGCAGCTGGAATAGTAGAGTCGTCTGGGATCCACCTGTCCAGCAGGGGTCACTGTTGAGAGGGCGTGGGTCACAGCAGGTTAATCTCGTCGAGGTAGCGGGCCAGCACCGAATCCCGCACGTCCTTGAAGACCTTGCGGATGTTCTGCGTGTCCGTGGCACACGTGTAGTGGCTGAAAAGGCGGCGCGAGCGTGGGCCCTTCTTGCTGCCCTCAGGGCCGTCCACGCAGCCCGTGTACATCCCTGTGTACATCTCCAAAATGAACTTCTTGGCGGCTTCTGCATCCTGCTTGGGGCCTAGGGGAAAAAGAAGTGTTAGGAACCTCTTGACTTGAGAACCCTTGGCCCCATAACCACGGCTGGGAATGACCTGGGAACAACTACAGCTATCTTCACAAAGGCTGTGAATTTTTTTACTGACGGCTGATCACATGACACAGGCCAGCCAATAGGAGACCCAGGGATTGGCTCGCAGATATCACGTGACCTGAGACGGACCAATGAGAACTAACTCTGGGACTTTGGGCAGAATTTAGACAGAGGCTCATTCTTGGCTAGGCTTGGAGCCGAAGGATTGGGAAGGTGGAGCCAAGAATTTAAGCATCCTTGTGCTCACTTCGGCAACACTTATACTAAAATTGGAACCATACAGAGAAGATTAGCACAACCCTGCGCAAGGATGACACTCAAATTCGCGAAGCATTCCACATTTTAAATATGCTATATAAGTACTGATTTTCAATAAAGTTAATGAGGAAAAAAATAAAATAAAAATCCTAAGACTGCAGAAACCAAAACTAAAGGAGAAGGGAGGAGTCCCCAGGGTCAGCCTGGGTACAGTATGACGAAAAACAGCATGTTTAAATTTTTATTTATTTATTTTTATATTATAGCCGGCTCAGCCTGCCCTGGGGGTGGAGCTGGCATGGCATGTGTTGCCTGGGATCGAACTGCGGTCCCTGCGGTTGCCTAAGCTTGCCTAAGCAGGCGCTTTAAACCGCTGAGCCATCTCGATGGCCCAATGTGGTTTTTACTATAATAAATGTAAAAATTTTTTAACATTCACTGTATTTTTCAATCACATCTTGTACATATGTAAGGAATACTGTGAAGTGAGGGCTGCTAGAGGCCTAGACATGGCTGCACTCTCACTGGCTGGGTTAGCTGTTATGTTAATCCCTGTAACCACTGTGGTCCTCAGTTTCCCATTTGTAAAATGGGCAGAGAGCCTGTCATCAGAATTCAATGTTATGGCAAAAGAGCTTGGTGATTCATAACTGAAATACCTTTTCTAGAGGGGCAAAGAGCTGGGTGTGGTGGTGCACACCTGTAATCCCAGCACTTGGGAGGCTGAGGCAGGAGGATTGATGGGAGTTCGAAACCAGCCTGGGCTACAAAAGTGAGCCTCTTGGGAGGCTGTAAACAGGTGGATTGCTACAAGTTCGATCTAGTAGTGAGACCCTGAACACCCTATAGACCCTTCCTTTAAAAACAAAAAACAAAATTATCAGCTTGGCTGGGAAAAATAGCTAGTCGGCATAAGCACCTGTCTGGAAAACACAAGGTCCCAAGTTCAATCCCTGGTACTATATCCCATGCTGGCCCCAGAGCCCAGGGCACACCATGCCAGCCCTGGAACTGAGCATGGTGGCACAGGCCTATAATCTCAGCACTGAGGAAGCTGAAGCAGAAGATCATTGCAAATTCAAAACCAGCCTGGGCTACAAAGTGAGGTCAAAGCCAGCCTGAACTGCATTGAGACCTTATCTCAAAAAGACAAAAACAATAAGGCACTCAGGCATAGTGGTGCCCCTGTCATCCCAGAATCCAGGAGGCTGAAACAGAAGGATCACTGAGTTCAAGGACAGCTGAGATTACATAGCAAGACCCTATCTAAAAAAAAAAAAAAGCAGAAAACACTATCAGCCAATCCTGTTCCCAGTCTCTAGGCTGTGTACAACTACCAGCACTGCTTAGCTGGGAAGGCAGGAGGGATGTCCAGGCCACACTGAGGCCACTGACCTGTGTCTTCCAGACTCTCTGCCTTGAGGCTGTGACAGAGATGGGCTTTGTGGCTGTGAAATGTGGCTAGGCCTCAGAGATCCAACCCTGGCCCTGTCACCAAGCCTTCTACTTTCTGACCTCTGATCTAATGCCAAGCACATACACGGGCCTGGGCTTCTTGGGTAGATGCACAGTGGGGTGGACAGCACACGCCCAAGCATAGCCATCCAACGTCTCAGAATATGCTCTTATTTGCTGCTTGGGAGGCTGAGGCAGGAGGATCGCAAGTTTGAGGTCAGCCTGGGCCAAAAACTGAGATTCTGTCTCAAAGTAAAATTTAAAAATGCTGGGTGTGTGGCTCAGCGATCAGCACTTGCCTAGCATGGTTGAATATGTAGGTTCTACGCTGAGCACCCAAACAAAAAAGTGCCCCTGACTCATGTCTTATTTGAATTTTTTTCTGTTTCTCTAAAGTTGCATCTGGTACCGGGACCTCTTCTATTACTCACTATTCCTTTTTATTTGTTTGCAAACAGGATCTCACTATGTAGCCCAGGCAGCCTCAAACTTGCATGATCCTCCTGCCTCAGCCTCTCGGGTGCTGGGATCGAAGTTGTACACCACTGCTATGGTCAACTTAATCCCACTCTAAGGGCTGGACAGATGGCTCGGTGGATTAAAGCACTTGCTCAGGCAGGTGCAGGAGCCCGTGTGATGGCTACATGTCTGTGGGCCCTGCCCCTGGGCGTGCTGAGCCAGCAAATGAGACTGGGCATGGTGGTGGTGCACCCTTGTAATCCCAACCTGCTTGGGAAGCTGAAAGCAGGAGGAACACTACAAGTCTGATCTATGTAGACCGTGTATTCAATACATTGTTTAAAAAAAATTCCAGGGGGCTGGGGAGATAGCTCCGTGGCACAAGTGCCTGCCTGGCAAGTGCAAGGTCATGAGTTTGAACCTCAGTCCCACAAAAAAAAAAAAAAAAATTCCATTCTACAGACAGGCACTGAGGGTCCCAGAAACTGGTAGAGAACACAGATCACTCCTGCTCACCCCTGGCTGAGAGGGGTGGGCCCAACACTTGGGGCCCGCAGGATCCCCAGGGGCCAGGATGCTCACCCTGAAAGCTGGGGAAGTAGGTAGCCAGGTGGGAGGTGGGGATCTTCTCTTCCAGGATGTCGGTCTTGTTGAGGAACAGGATGACCGAGGTGCTTTTGAACCAGGGCAGCTCTAGGATGGTCCCGAACAGGGCCAGGCTCTCTTTCATGCGGTTCTGCAGGAAAGGAAACAAGCAGGACGTAGTTATGTGGTCAGCCTGGCCCCAGAGAGACCCTGAGCCTGGGCTGCAGCCAATCCTTGGCAGACGTGGGGCCTCGGCCCACAGCATACATGAGCCCGACCTGCAGCTGAGGACTGTTCCCACCACCCACACACACACAAAGCTGTGTCTACTTGCCACATCAAGGAGGGACCTTATTTGGAAATAGGGTCTTTGAGGTCTGGAGAGAGGCTCTGTTAATCCTTATGAACAGAGAAGACTCAAGCCAAGTGTCGTAGCACATGCCTATCACCTAAGCACTCTGGGAGGCTGAGGCAGGAGGATCCAAAATTGAGGCCCAGCCTGGGTTACTTAATGACTTAGCCAGATGCTGTCACAAAAAATAAAAAGACCTGGGGATAGAGTTCAGGGTGAGGGTCCTGGGGTACAATCCTAACACTGCAAAATAAAAATAAGAATCAAGAAGGGATGGGAGCTGGGGAGATGGCTCCGAGGCACAAGTGCCTGCTGAGCAAGTGCAAGGTCGTGAGTTTGAACCCCAGTCCCAAAAAAAAAGAAGAGGCTGGGTGTGGTGGTGCACACCTGTAATCTCAGCACTTGGGAGGTGAGGCAGGAGGCTCAGTGCAAGTTCAAGACCAGCCTGGGCTACAAAAGTGAACTCAAGGCCAGCCTGAACTGCACAGTGAGACCTTGCCTCAAAAAGACAAAAAAAAAAAAAAAAAAAAAAAAAAAAAAAAAAAGAATTAAGAAGGGCTGGGACCAGGGAGATAGCTCAGTGGTCTAAGTGTCTGCCTGGCAAGCACAAGGACCTAGGTTCAATCCCCAATACCACATGTCATATCAGCCACTGATAACAGGCATGGTGGCACACGCCCATAATCCTAGCCCTGGGGAGGCTGAGACAGGAGGATTGCTACAAGTCTGAGCTGCATAGCAAGACTCTATACCAAATGAATAAACATGCTTATAATCCCAGTATTTGGGAGGCTGAGGCAGGATGATCATTGGGAGTTTGAGGTCAGCCTGGGCTACAAAAGTGAGCTCAAGGCCAGCCTGGACTGCACAGTGAGACCCTGTCTCAAAAGGAAAAAAAAAAAAAAAAAAAAAAAAAAAAGACCTCATTCAGAGGGGGTGGGGTGAAAATGGAGGCAGCATTCAAGGTGACATTCCTTGGCAGGCCACAGATGCCAAGGTCCCCAGCAGTGCCAGAGCTGGAGACAGACCTGACACAGATGCTTCTCAAAGCTTCCATGCAGACTTGCAGCCTCCAGGCCCAAGTGGAAGAAAACCAGCACCTGCCAGCGAGGCCAGCCTGTGCTGCAGCTTCCCGTCACCAGCCCCAGGACCCAAGTGTCCTTCCTGCCTGGGCCTCTGCCTGTGCACTGATGTAGTCCCCACAGTTATCCTGTCAGGTTGGACAAGTCACCTCTCCAGGCAGACAGAGCTCCCTGCCCCTCGAGGTCTTCAGAGCCCGGCCAGGAGCACACAGCCCTTACCTCCTCGTTGTTCTCTTCCAGGCGCTGGTCATATTCACTCAGGGACGCCAGGTAGATGAGGGCGATGACGTTCTCGAAGCAGTGAATCCATTTCTTGCGCTCCGACTTCTGGCCACCCACGTCCACGATCCTAAGGGAAACCGGGACACAGCTTCTGAGCATCTGGATCCAGCCAGGACCCTGCCTTGTGGCACCCTGACCATTGGTCAGGTCTGGGATGTCCTGAGTTCAAAACAGGAGGCAATGAAACCACACTCGTCCTGGCCCACAGCAGATGGGGATGGTGGTCACGTGGCTTCTGGTGGGAGGTCAGCCTCAGGACTGCTTTGGTTTGTTTGTTTGTTTGTCTGTTTTGTTTTGTTGAGATAGGTCAGGCTGTGTCATCCGGACCAGCCTCCAACTGAGGGTTCCTCCTGCCTCAGCCTCCTGAGTGCTGAGATTACAGGACTGTACCACCCCGCCCAGCTTCCTCAGATCCATTTGACAAAGAAATAGGGTGTAAGAAGGAGGAGGGACTATCAGTCCCAAGAGCCAGATGATAAGACTTGGTGAGGTATGGAGGGAGGGGAGACTGTCACTCACCCTCGGACTCGTTTCCCGACGGGCAAGACTCAACCACTGAATCTGGGTGGCCATGGAGCACCCGAGTGTGCAAGACGGGCACAGGGTCGTCCCCACACTCAGTGCTGCCCTGTCTGTGGGCAACCTGCAGGCCACAACAAAAGCTCGGCCCCTCTCTTCCTGTTCTTTCTTTTCAGAAAGTGGGTCACTGATACCAATCCGATCGCCACCTCATCCTAGGAGCAACCGCTACTCAGGAAGTGCCGGAGCAGCACACACTGGGACAGGCCCACCAGAGCCTCAAGTGCGTGGGACTCTGGCAGGGGGAACAGCAGGGGAGACCCAAGCCCTGGCTCAGTGGTGAGGGCAGAGCTGACACTTGCATCTGCTGGGCCTGCTGCGGTACCTCCCACACATCTCCCAGCCACCAAGCCCCCATTTCCAGACTGAGGTGAGGAGCGGTAGCTGAGAGGCAGGCCGCAGAGGCAGACACATAGAGGCTGTGGCCCACCAGGCAAGGGTCCTCGGATGTCACTTCCCCCTTGGCAGCTCATTTTCCTCCAGGTTTTTCTTCCATTCCCTAGATTTTCTCCTTGGCCTAAGGTCACTTCCAAGGATCCCCAAGGAACACTCACCCTAGCTCAACCTTGCCTCTGGGGCTCATACCCCTCTTATCTCCACTATCTTATCTATCCTTCAACCCACTCAGCCATCCACCCATTCATCCATCCACCCATCCACCTATCCCATCTATCCATCATCTACCCACTCATCCATCCATCTACCCATCCGTCCATCCATCCATCTATCCATCCCACCCATCCACCCATCCATCCATCCAACCATTGATCCATTCATCCATCCATCCATCCACACATCATCCCATCCACCCATCCGACCATCCATCCATCCATCCATCCATCCACCCATCCATTCATCCATCCCACCCATCCACCCATCCATCCATCCATCCACCCACTCATCCATCCATCCATCTATCCATCCTATCCACCCATCCATCCACTTATCCTACCCATCCATCCATCCATCCATCCCACCCATCCATCCATCCATCCATCCATCCCACCCATCCAGCCAGCTCTCCATCCACCACCCATCACCCCATCTGTCAATCTACCCATCCCACCATCTGTCTGCCCACTCACCCACCCATTATCCACCCATCTACCTGCCCCTTACTCATCTGCTCATCACCCCCTGTCCATCCACCACCCTCACACACACTGCCCACCCAGCCCTCTAACCACCTGCACACCCATCCTCCACCACGCACCCCTTTCCATCCTTCCAACATCCTCGACATTCACCAGTACCCACTCTGATCCTGAGCTGACTCTACCCAGAATACCCGCTCCCCCTGTGCTAGGGGCACTTGTGGCACACACAGGACGAACCTGCTGAGGAAGACTGTGGGGCAGCAGAGCAGCATGCCCAGCACCCAGGGCCAGGCAGGACCCAGCTCAGGGCCCAGTACCAGGTGGCACCCTCTGCCCACCCTGCTCTTCTGCACTGATCAGAGACGGACCTTGCCTAGGTTGTGGGTGTGAGTTCTCCACGGCAGCCCAAGCCCTTTTACTCTGTGTCCTTCTTGACCTGTCCTGGACCCCTGGCATGGCCATCGCACTGCAGGCCACCCCATGCACCTGCCTACCCTAGCACCCAGCACCCCCAGCCACCCTCAGGCCCCTCAGACTACTTGCTGCAAGATGACAGGTCGTTCTTGTCCCCGCCCAGCCCACCAGCTGTGGCAAACAATTCACAGGTCAGGGTTCCCTGTTCTAATTTGAGGTTCCCTGGGCCTGGCCATCTCTGCTGCCACTCTTTTCCCTCCACACACCCACTGCCCTGCCCTGCTGAGTCTCCTGAACCCAGCCGCAACCCTTCTGTCTATCCTGCCGGTCACCACTAGAGGCCATCCTCCGAGGGAGCTCCCCAAGCCCGGCGAGGGAGGGCTGTCTCCTCTGCCTATCCATCACTGCACAGCCTATCCCAGAAACCCCTTGAGGGCTGGGACTAGTGAACTAGCATTTATCCTTCACCATCACAATACCAGTGTCCCTCCCTCCTCTAGGAAACCCTCCCCTCCTGGAACCCTGGCATCTCACTCTGGGCTCCTCTGGGCTCCTCCGGGTCCCAGTCCCTGACTACAAGAGGACAAAACTTTCATTATGCCTGCTTTGCCGCCTGCAGCCTGGCAGACCTGGAAGCTCTTACCCATCGTTCAGGGACCCAGCTCTTTGACTCTTGTACGTAAGACAAACCCCAGGCTAGACCCAGGCTGAGCACCTACCTCAGGTTGGTTTTCTGCATGGAGAAGCAGTATTCATTGATGCCTGTGGTGGGCATGCGGCTCCGCAGCACATCCTGGGCCGTTGGGATATAGCATTCCTCAGTGATGCGCTCCAACTGGGACAGGTAGCTGTGGGACAAAGTGCACTGAGGCCAGGCCTTGCAGCCCTGTACTGCTCTGACCCTCGCAGGGCCCAGTAAGAACTGCCTGGGGAAGGGAGCCTTTGGGTTGTGTAAGGAGGGGCCAGGAGCCAATCCCCAGGCGGTAAGAGGCAGTGCCACTTCAAGAATGGCTGCACCCTGACACAGACTTTCCCCAGCCACCGAATCACCCGGACATCTGGCATCGCCTGCCCGAGGAATCAGGTATCTGAGACGGAAAGGTCAGGGCGAAGGACCCCCGCGCTGCACCCAGCTCACCAGAAGGAGCAAGGAGATCAGAAAATGAGAACATGTTGGGGGGTGCTGCAAGTCTCTGGCCCCCGCTCATTTCATTCGCCCCGCCCATATTCATTGGCCCCTCCCACAGTCCTTGGCTCCTCCCACAGGGTTGCCTGTCATCTCTGGCTCCTCCCACACTCCCACATCCCCGCATGCCCAATTCCTTCCTCGCTGAGCCCCCTGCGTCCCTGACCCCTACCCAGACCCCAAACTCACTAAATGGCGGAGTCCAGCAGGTGAAACTCACGCCTGCGCTCGTAGCACGCCCGGACGCCCGCGTCCTGCCACAGACTTTGCATGGCCACTGCATAGCGCTTCTCAAACATGGTCACCTTATAAGGGTCCTGGCTCATGACCAAGCTGGCGTGGTGCTGGGTCAGGAAGCACGAGGAGGGTTAGACACTGCAGCGAGGCAGCCCCAGACCTCTGCAAGCCTCTCCCCAAACATTCTCTGCCTTCCTTTCTCTCTGGGAGCCTCTTTTGGCTGCCCTCCCAGCCCCTAGCGCACACCCTGACCCACAGAGGAAAAGACAGGTCCTTGAGAGTTGGGACTAGTGAACTCCTCTTCATCCTTCAACACCCCAACATCAGGCCCTCTCCTTCAGGAACACCTCCTCTCCTGGAGTTAGATTCTCTTAAAGGGAGCCACAGAGGCAAGGCTGGCTGGTAACAGCAGGGCGGGAATGTACCGAGCACCTGTTCACTTCTTACATGGATCGGCTCTCCTGAAGTGAGTCAGCAGGGTGGTCCCCATTTTGAGGGACAGAGCAAAAAAGCCATTTGTCTTGTGCGGGTCCCAGAGTCAGCCACCCTGGTCCCCGGACCCAGAGGGGAAGCCAGCATAGACCCCAGGCTTTATCACATGCTGTGTCAGAGTGACCCGCACTGTACCTTCACTCAGCCCTGTCACAACCTGGAGGGTCACGGTGTGTCACGCAGCAGGACAGGATACTTTTTAATTTTTTTAGGGCCTCCCACTGGGGCCCCTCCCAGGGGCTCTTTCAATTTTTGGTAGAGATGGGGTCTGGCTGAGTCACTATAATGCTCAGTCTGGGCTCTGACCTGCTTTCCTCCAGCCTCAGCCTCCCGAATATGGGATGGCGGGCCTGAGTTCCTTTTGGCCAATCAAGGCACCGCATTTCCGGGCCACCACCCCGCCCTGCCCTCCTGCGGACGCATTCTCACGCGTGGTTTCGGGGCCCCGCATCTGTGCTGCGAGCGCCCTCCCGGCCTGGCAGCCCACGGGCAGCTCACCTTGTTCTCCGGCCTGCCGAAAGGGATCTGCAGCCGCTCCATGGCCTCGATCATGGCCTGCATGGACACGAAGATGTTCTGATAGACGAGTGGCCGGAAGCCCCTGCGGTCCTCCTCCGAGTAGCCGGCACCATGGATAATGCGCAGCTGCTTGATGAACGTGCTCTTCCCACTCTCGCCCGGCCCTGGGGACTGCACTGCTCAGCTGCCAGCCTCGGCCTGGGCGTCCCTGGGGCCCTGGGCCACGGAGGCTGCTGCTCCGAGCCTCAGTTTCCCCACCCATCCCTGAAGAGCGGCAACAGGCCCTGCCCCGGAATTGCAGCGTATGCCAGTTTTCCCCGATGGTGCGCAGGCCACCCACACCGCACAGCCTCGGCCTACTTCTTAGGACCAGTGCTGTGTAACATTTCCTGCGATTTGTACAATTCTAGTCCTTTTCTTTTTTCATGATTATGGCTCTTGCTTTTTAAAGATTGTAAAAAAGCAAGTTTAGGCAAAGCACAGGGACAAGGACCGTGGTTCAATCCCCGACACCACATGCAGTACCAACTCCATCCCCAGGAGGGGCTCACACACACACACACACACACACAGGCCACGCAACACCATTATAATTCTAGCTTTTCAGGAGGCTGAGGCAGGAGAGTCAAAAATTGGAGTCAAGTTTGGGCAATTAATTTTTTGGTACCAGAATTAGAACTCAGGACCTTGTACTTATCAGGCAGGCACTTTGTGTGTGCCATAGAGCTATCAGCCTGGACAATCTAGTCCCCATTATGAGCCACTGGTATTGCAGATTCCACAGCCTCCTGCATTTCAGGCCAAGTACACATCAGTCCTAATGTGCCTACAGAGACACTAGGGCTCTGCCCAGGAGGCGAACAGACAGGTCCATCACAGGGAGGCCCCAAGAACCCTGCTGTGCGGGGAGGTTTGGCCCCTTGGGAGGGCAGAGGGGCCCCTAGGTTCTCCAGCCCTTGGCTCAGAACTGTCAATTTATTTATTTGAGACAAGATCTTACTATGTAGGGCCCAGGGAGAGAGCAATCCCTGGTCCCACAAAACAACAACAACAAAAATAAAAAATAAAAACATCTTACTATGTAGTCAAGTCTGGTCTTGAACTCACCGAGATTCTCCTGTCTCTGCTTCCTGAATGCTGGGATTACAGGTGCGCAACCATGATTCCCTTCCTTGTTTAATTATTTTCCATATTTTATTTCTTCTTTTTAAAAAAAAAATGCCTTTAGTACTGTCTACAGTGTCTCACTCTACAGATCAGACTCATAGTGATCCTCCTGTTTTTCAGCTCCCCAGACACAGGGATTGCAGGCGTGTACCACCACACCCAGTCTCAGTCCATGTCCAGGGGTCCTCCCCATCACCCCTCAGGGCCAGCATGGCAGGCCGGGAATCGAACCCCCAGCCCTTGCATCTGCCTAAACAGGCTCTTTAGTCTGCTGAGCTATCCGGCCAACCCTGTATTTTTATTTCTAAGAGTCCAAGAGGCCGCATCTTGCCTGAACCAGGAGGTGACAGGGACAGGACTCCTGCTTCCTAGCTGTTTGTCAAGTGGGGAAACTGACTGGCACAGGGGCCGAGTGGGGTGGTGCACACCTGTGATGCCAGAGCTTGGCAGGCTGAGGCAGCAGGCTCACAGGGAGTTCGAGGCCAGCCTGAACTGCATAGTGACACACTGTCTCAGAAACAAAAGAAATCATAGCCGGGCGTGGTGGCACATGCCTGTAATCCCAGCACTGGGGAGGCTGAGGCAGGAGGATCAGTGTGAGTTTGAGACCAGCCTCAGCTACAAAAATGAGCTCAAGGCCAGCCTGAACTGCATAGCGAGACCCTGTCTCAAAAAGACAAAAAAAAAAAGAAAGAAATCATAACTATACTGGCGAAGGAAATCACCTAGCATCATGAAGTGGGTGACTAACCACACTGGCGCTCAACCCCATCCTGTGTGATCCCAAACAGCTGGGTTTTGAAGTTTTAAATTAATTACTAATGAGTGCTTAATATGTGCAGGTGTTCCTAGTCACAGGGTGACATTTTGGCACATGTAAACATCACAGCGCCTGCCTAGCACAGGCAAGGTCCTGAATTCAATTCCTGTTATCAAAGGAAAAATAAAATCACAGTGAATAGGATTTAACTGTTATCATTACCCAGGCTGCCAGCCAAAAGACTGAGTAACATTTTACTGTGTTGCTATTTGTAAAGGAGACATAGGGATTAGAGACTTCAAGTGACTTGCCTGAGGTCACACAGCTAGAGGACCAGACAATCATCCAGGTCCCTAACTGCACCTCACCACAGGGCCTGGGACTGACATTAGCAACATGTCAGTGAGTGTGACATCTCTGTGGATTCTGGAGACAGCTTCCCTGGGGAACTGCCGGGCACAGCACTGGGACCCGGACAGGTGACAGCCTCCCTTTCCATCATGTTGGTAATCTCCAAACTCAGGTTTCCTCAGAAAGGGCTGGGACGAAGCCCAAGTCTGACTTGGCCACTGCTAACTTTTTTGGCTTGCTTATTTCACTACTCTTGATTTCTTTCTCTTTTGCTTAAAGACAAAAACAAATCTGGATCGGGTGTGGTGGCACGCGCCTGTAATCCCAGCACTTGGGAGGCTGAGGCAGGAGGATTGGTGTGAGTTCCCAACCAGACTGAAAAAAAGTGAGCTCAAGGTCAGCCTGAACTGCACAATGAGACTCTGTCTCAAAGAAAAAAAAAAAAAAAACACTGGGGCATAGCAACACAGACTTGTCAACCCCAGCACTCAGGAGGCCAAGGCAGGAGGATCACCAGTCTTCACTACACAGTGAGTCCCAGGCCAACCTGAGTTACACAGCAAGACCTTGTCTCAAAGAACCAAAAGAACATAACAAATTTTTAAAAGGGCTGGGAATGAAGCTTGGTGGGAAAGCCCTGCGTTCCATCCCCACTACGGAATACAGCAACCAAAAAAATTTTACAACATTGCCACTAGCTGGGCCTGGTGTACAAGCCTGTAATCAGTACTTAGAAGGCTGAGGCAGGAGGGTCTCTCTGAGGTCAAGCCAAAGTGAACTTGAAGATTCTGCCTCAGGGGCTGGGGTGATAGCTCAGTAGAATAAGCGCTTGCTTGGCAAACACAAGGACCTGAGTTCAATCCGCCACTCCACAAAAAAAAAAAAAAAAAAAAAAAAA
>PVJA010027113.1:0-12850 GCA_004027025.1 Myocastor coypus | reverse complement strand
CCTAAGCAGGCACTTTAGACCACTGAGCCATCCTGCTGGGCCCAGGAATCAAATTCCAAACCTCGTACTTGCCAGGAAGGTGCTTAAGCTGCTGAGCTATGTCCCTGGCTAGAATTCTGTCTTTGAAGCCTGTCACTCCTAAAGCTGCAAAGCACTGGGAGCATGAGTCAGAAGCCCAGTCTGCTTCAGCAAAGGCTCAGAAGGGGCAGGCTGGGGGCTGTGGGAAGAGCCCTTCCCACCTGGCCAGAGCAGCCTAGACAGGAAGCAGCCGCTTCCTCCTGGAGATGGAGGAGGAAGTGGAACCAGGCAATGTTGGAAAGGAGAAGGATGGGCTGTGGCCAGCTCCAGCTTCATGAGGACCCAGCACCAGGGCCCAGGACCCAGGGTGGCTGGAGACACAAAAGGCCAGGGCAGGCTTGAGACAGCTGGAGTGGGAATAGAACCAGAGACTCAGCTCCTGGGCCCACCTCTAGTTCAGACTGCAAAACCCCAAATCTTGACGCCTCCCTCAGCCTCCGTTTCCCCATCTATCATTGGGCAACTTTAGCTTTCTTCTCCCAGACATAGAGGAGAGACCCTGCCAGACTTTGGAACCAGAGTCAGTGCTGTGTGTCTTCAGAGACCTGGCTGAGCCTCTCTGGTGAAGCTTCCGGAGCCAGGGATACTACCGGAGTATCACTGTGCTAAGCACGGGGCAGGCTTCTTTACTGACTTCCTCCTGCCCATCCCCTCACCCTAAGGTGATGATGTCATGCTCAGGACCAATGTCCCCTCCCCCCTCACCACCCTGGCCACCCCTTGGACAGCTTCCTCAGAGTTTAGCCTCCTCCAGGGAGACAAAAAGAAAGATTGGATTCGATTCCTGTTTTCACGCAGGGAGGGGGTAGAGAGGCCACCCCAGCGGGGCGCTGGGTCGGCTGGCAGCGTCAGCGCCTGGGGACACATGGCCCCTGGTGCCCGAGACAAGGGGACTTCCTCGTTTGCACTGCAGTAAGGGATGATGAAGTTTGGGGCGCTCCCCAAGACAGATCCATCCACACACCCAGCTATCCGTGTTAAGAATGTAGTCACTTTTTGCTTTTTCACAGCTGGGGGTGATACCAAGTGCCTTCACACCGAGCTGCACCCCCTGACCTTTTCATTTTTAAAACGTTTGACCCAGGAAGGATGGGCCCAGTTAGCTCAGCGGAGTAAAGCGCCTGCTTAGGCAAGCGCAGCAATGGGCTTCCATCTCCGGCAAGCCGTGCGGCCCCGCCCCCGGGGCGCACTGAGCCTGTGACAGGGACTGGGCGTGGTGGCGCAGATTTGTAATCCCAGCGCTTGGGAGGATGAAAACTGGAGAATCACCATGAATCTGACCTGTGTAGTGAGACCCTGTTTTGACCCAGGAACTCATTAAGTTGTGCGGGCTGGGCTTGAACCCGCGATCCTCCTGCGCAGCCTCCCTGATGGCTGGGTGACAGCACCGGCCATTGTGCCTGGCATGAGCCTGATATCCCACTGCTCAGCACGGGCCTGTGGCTGAGACGGAGGATGCAGCATGAACGGGACAGGCACCGTCTCTGTGGCAGCCGAAGGTCTGCAAGTGGGCGTGTGGGTGCCCGCAACTGCAGATGATGAAGGAGGCCAGCAGAGGCTTGGGGGAGCGCGGGGGGGGGGGGGGGGGGGGGGGGGGGGGGGGGGGGGGGGGGGGGGGGGGGGGGGGGGGGGGGAGGGGGGCTCGCAGGGCCACCCGCAGTGGCGGTGGAGAGGCCTCGAGCCTAGCACAGGGCAGGGCTGCAGTGGTTAAGGATAAACTGATAAACCCCCTGCTGCTGGGTCAGCAGAGGAAGGGACTGACGTACCGATGGCCCTATGTCAAGAATAAATGCAAAGTCTGCTGTGGTAGTACACACCTGTGATCCCAGCACTTGGGAGGCCAAAGCAGGTGGATCGCTTTTGAGTTCTAGATCAGCCTGCACTACATAGTGAGACCCTGTCTTAAAAAAATAAACATAAAAAATCCCTCTCTACATACCTAGGAGCCACTCCTTAAATCTTAAATAAATGGACGGTGAATGGACCTGTGCCCCGGTGCTCACTTAGTCAGTCTTGGCCCCAGACAGCTCCAGGCAAGCCCTCGAGGGCCTTGGATGCTGGCGAGAGCTGGTGCCTTCCTCTCTGGAGCCAAAGGAAGAGCGGGAGAGGCCCCGCCCTGCGGCTGGTGAGCCGGCTGGGCAGGTTGTGCACCAGCAATCCTGTCACCCCCTCTCCATGACACAGGCACGGGAGTGCTGGGCCTGCGCAGTGGGGAGCCCCACAGCCCCCTCAGGGGCACATGCCTGAGCCTCCTCTGCTCCTGCCTGTAACCTCACCGGGGAGCCTGGCTGATCTGTGCCTCAGCGCTGTCATCCAGGAAATGGGTCCCTAGGATTTTCCCCCAGCACTGTGTCTCTGCCCAGCCCCCACCCCGGCCTCACCCCCCGGACCCCCAGGGGTGTCCTGCCCTCACCCAGCAGCAGCAGCTTCAGCTCCCCGCGGTCCTGTTTCTTCTGCTCCAGGAGAATTTTGTTGATCTCCTGGTCGATCCTGGCTGCCGTCTTCTCCTCCTCGGTCAGGCACCAGGGACAGCAGGACCAGGCCAGCGAGTGGGCCATGGCGGGCGGGCCTCAGAGGGCACTCGGGGGCATCGCCCCTGCCCGGCCAGCCACCCGGGTGAGGGGAGCTTGTCCCCGAGAACTCTGCCAAACGGCCTGGGGCCCCGGGGGAGTCGGCTGGGGCTTGGCAAGGCCTCCGCTGGGGACTGGGCGGGAACGCGGAGGGTGGAGGCTCCCGCCCACCCCTACTGCCTGACCCTGCCCAACAGGTTGACAGCGATGAGCCAGCCGAGGTTCAGAGGGGCGGCTGAGCGCGGGAAGGCACCAGAAAAGCCCTCAGCTGCGCTGCGGCAGGGACCCGAAGTGGCCACTGAGCCTCCTTCCTCATTCTGGAGAAGGGTGGCCCCCGGCCCCGCCCCACCAGGCTGCTGACACTGCCTGGAGTGCCACCCCTGCTCGGGGCCAATTAGGAGCTGACATCATCTCCCCTGCTGAGGGCCACAGCCTGTCATCCTGTCATCCAGGCACATTGGGAGGCTGAGGCAGGAGGACTACAAGTTTGAACCCAGCAAATGAGTGAGACCCTGCTGCAAACTTAAAAATCAAACACACGCCTGGGGATAGAGCTCAGTACAAAGGCCCTGGGGTCAGTGGTGGTGCGGCACCTGGAGACAACCGAGGCCCAGCTTCATGCTCCTGCTCATGTAGGACCTGCGGCTGCTCGTAGCACCCCACCTGGCAGATAAAAGAACTGAGACGTGGAGTGAGAACCTGGCTTCCCCAGGGCCGCCGCAGTGGGATGACAGGGCTAGGAGCGCCTTTCTACCCGCAGAGATCTGTAGTTTTACGTGTGCAGAAAGCAGATGTGGGCAGGGCCCGTGGTGCTTCCCTCAGGGCACATTCATAGAGCAGCAGGTGTGTACCAGGAATGGTTCTGGGCAGCGTGGACACTGGGGGGCCAAGTGACAGAACTTACCCAGCCTCCAGTCAGGGAGAGAAAGACAGCTCGGAAAACAGTCACAGCTGGTTGCATGGTGATAAATTATTTTTCTTTCCTTTTGCCAGGACTGAGGTGAAACTCAGGGCCTGAGCTTGCAAAGCAAGAGCGCTCAGCAGCCAGCACCAGGTCCAGGTCTCTGCAGTTTGTATTTGGAGACCGAGTCTCCTCTAGTGGCTCCAGCCAGCTCCGACCCACTGGGATCTTGCCTCAGCTTCCTCAGTGGCCTGGCAGGCGCCTCTTAACCAGGTTATTTTGTTTTGCTTTTATGGTGCTGGGAGGGAACCCAGGGCTTCAAGCCTGCTAGGCAGGCGCTCACCCAAAAGCCCAATGGCAGCAGCCAATTCTGTGAGAAAAGAAGAATCAAGATGTGGGGGTCACAAGGGCCTGAGTTCAATCCCCTGTTCCAGGAGGAAAAAAAAAAAAAAAAATGGGGTCATGCGGGCAGAGGGGGTTGATTTTTAAAATTTATTTGTTTTATTTATTTTAAAATAACTCAGCGGATCCCAGTTCTGTACCCCTCCTGCCGGCCCCACCCCCCAGGGCGTGCTGAGACAGCAATTGAAACTGGTTTTACATAAACCCAGCTCTTGCGAAGCTGTAATCAGGTGGATCACTACAAGTCTGACCTAGTAGTGAGACACTAAACACCCTACAGGGGGCCAGTGAGATGGCTGAGTGGTCTGAAGTGCCTTTGGAAGAAGCGTAAAGCAAGCGCTGCGACCGCTCCTCGATCCCTGGCACCACATGCTGCGCACCTCCACCCCAAGGTGGGCTGAGCCATCCATAATACAAACAATAAATGAGGTTTAAGAGAAATAAATTTTTAAAAATCTTTTAAAAATAAATAATAAATAAAATAAATGCCCTATAAGCCCTTCCCTAAGATTTATATTTATTTTAAAGATTTGTTTATTTGGTACAGGACAGCACAGCATGCTATGCCCGGGATTGAACCCAGGGCCTTGTGCTTGCCAGGCAGGCACTTAGATCACTGAGCTATCTTCCCTGCCTCAGGGTTGATTTTTTTTTTTTAATTTTTTTATTTTGGTCTTTTTGAGGCAGGGTCTCGATATGCAGTTCAGGCTGGCCTTGAGCTCACTTTTGTAGCCCAGGCTGGTCTTGAACTCACACCAATCCTCCTGCCTCAGCCTCCCGAGTGCTGGGATTACAGGCGTGCACCACCACGCCCAGCCAGGGTTGATTTTTAAATCTGGGACCTAAAATGGGTATTATGGCGCCTGCCAGTCCATCATCTCAGCATTTGGGAGACTGAGGCAGGAGGATCCCAAGGTGGAGGCCAGCCTCGGCTACAGAGTGAGTTCAAGGCCAGTCTGGACTACACAGCCAGATCCTAATAAAAGGGAGGCGGGGTGGTCAAAATGACTTGCTAGGTCCAGAAGTGGACTCAGGTCAGACAGTCCCTTTGGGCATAAAGAACTGAGAGTTGAACAGGAGATCTAAGAGGCTTTCCAAAATCAGGCCAAGGGGAACCTGGGCGCTGCAGGGAGGCTGGGGTGGGGGTGGAGCCAGGGAAAAGGCAGCGCTACAGGGGCAGTGGGTCGGGCCCTTGCGCCTGTGTACCGGCCAACCCGCATTGAGCAGTTCTAGAGTGTTCTCCAAAGCCGCCAGCCCCAGCGGGCGGGACAAAGCGGAGGGCAGGGCCGGGGCTCTCCCAGGCTAGCGCCCTGGAGGCTCAGATAGGGCAAGCGGGAGCCCAGGGCCGCACAGCTGCTGGCAGCAACGGTCCCTCCCGCCCCACCGGGCTGGGCCGTTGACGGGCCCACGCCTGCCCCGGCTGACGAGAAGGAACAGACTGCGGTTTTCTGGCTGTTGATTCATTGCGAATAGCAGATGGGGCGTGTGATAGAGGCCCCGCGGGGGTCACCAGGGCCAGGAGGCGCTGCCCTGCCTGCCTGCCTGGCTGCCGGCTGCCCGACCGGATGCACCATGAGGCCCTGAGGGTCAGGGACCACAGCTGTGGGGCAGGAACCGCCAGCAGCACCGGACGGCAGGGCGGAGCCACAGGCTGGGGACCCTCCGGCACCTGCCCAACTGGACTCCAGACCCCCGGAAGGGTCAGCCTTCGCTCTGACACCACGCGTGACCCCTGTGGGCAGCACAGTAAAGAATGCGGCTCCTCCCTCCAGCGCCCTGGGGTGGCCTCCTGGTGGGCGTCCAGCTCTCCAACTTGAAATTAAAACAAGCCACTTCCTGTCCACGTGCTGGGGCCCGTCCTGGATAATTGGGCACACTATATGTGTTCATTCATCTGGGAATATAAGCATGAACCTGTGTGTACCTAAAATATTAAAGAAAAAAAAAAGAAATTTACGTAGGCGCAGCGAATAACATCCGTCATCATCCCTGGTATTCAGGAAGCTGAGGCAGGAGGATGACGAGCATGAGCCCAAACTGGGCAAATTCGCAACAGCATGTCTCGAAATAAAAATTTATTTCATTTCATATTTTATTTTATTTTTATGTGTTTAGTACAAGGCCTACAGGGTCTCACTACACAGATGGGACTCACAGTGATCCTTCTGTTTTCAGCCTCCCAAACGTTGAGATTACAGCTGCGCATGCCCAGTCTCATTGACCGTCTCAGCGCCCCACTCAGGGGCGGAGCCAGCCCAGCAAGACAGGGATCGAACTCAGTCCCTGCATCTGCCTAACTAACTGAAATAAAGCTTTAAAAAGGCTGGGAATGGAACACTGCACCTCACACATGCTAAGCACCTTGAACTGCACTCCCAACCCATTTGCTTTTTTTTTTTGTCTTTTTGAGACAGGGTCTCGCTATGCAATTCAGGCTGGCTTTGCGTTTACTTTTGTAGCTCAGGCTGGTCTCGAACTTGCACTGAGCCTCCTGCCTCAGACTCCAAAGTACTGCAATTACTGGTACACCACCATGCCTGACTCTCATTTGCTTCTTTATTTATTTATTTATTTATTTTTAAAGAATTATTTGGGGCCCGGCGGAATGGCTCAGTCGTCCAGAGCCCCTGCTTGGGAAAGCTAGGGTGGCTTCAGGGACCGCGGTTCGATTCCCGGCACCACATGCTGCGCCGGCCCTGCCGTTGGGGCGGGCTGGGCCAGCCACAAAAATGAGTGAATAAACAGAGGTTCTGAAACAAGAGAAAATAAATAAATAAATAAACAAACAAACAAAAGTTCTGAAACAAGAAAAAAATAATAAAATAAAAAATTCTAAAAAAAATAAAATAATAAAGAATTATTTTTATTTTATTTTATTTTATTTTTATTTCAGAACTTTTGTTTGTTTATTTTTATGGCCGGCTCAGCCTGCCTTGAGGGCAGGGCTGGACCAGCATGTGGTGCCGGGGATCGTACTGCGGTCCCTGAAGCCGCCCAAGCTTTCCTAAGCAGGCGCTTGAGACCAGTGAGCCATCCTGCCGGGCCCCTGCTTCTTTATTTAGTGATGTGGACTGAATCCAGGGCCACACTCCTAGTCCTTTTCAAAATGTCACAGGGGCCTCCTAAGTCAGTAAGTTGCCCAGGCTTCCTTTTAATTTGCCAGCTTCCTGCCAGCCCTAATTTTTAAAATTTTTGTAGTACCAGCCAGGCGTGGTGGGGCAGGCCTGTGAGCCCAGTGCCTGGGAGACTGAGGCAGGAGGGTTTGCTGCCAGTGTCGAGCCAGTCTGGCCTACACAGAGAATGCAAGACCAGTAGGACCTACAGAGAAAGATCCTATCTCAAAAAAAAAAAAAAAAAAAGCAAAACAAAGCCGGGCGTGGTGGCGCACGCCTGTAATCCCAGCACTCGGAGGCTGAGGCAGGAGGATTGGTGCGAGTTCGAGACCAGCCTGGGCTACAAAAGTGAGCTCAAGGCCAGCCTGAGCTGCATAGTGAGACCCTGTCTCAAAAAGACAAAAAAAAAAAGCAAAACAAAATTTAAAATTTACATAGTTCCATATTCACTTTTTTTGTGTGCACCATTCTAGATATTTTGCAAATATGTTCATGATTGTAAATTAGGATAAACCAAGCTTTAGAATATCATTCATTAGGGGGCTGGGGAGATAGCTCCGAGGCACAAGTGCCTGCTGGGCAAGTGCGAGGTCGTGAGTTTGAACCCCGGTCCCACAAAAAAAAAAAAGAATATCATTCATTAGGGGGCTGGGGAGATAGCTCTGAGGCACAAGTGCCTGCTGGGCAAGTGCAAGGTCGTGAGTTCGAACCCTGGTCCCAAAAAAAAAAAAAAGAACATCATTCATTACACACACACACCAAAAAAACTCCCTCTGCAGGTTACTCTTTAACTGTTTCCACCATTTACCCTCCCCCATCCCTGCCCACCACTCCTCTGTCTATGTGGCTATGGTTTTTATCTTTTTTTTTTTTTAATTTTTTTATTTTATTTATTATTTTCATTCTTGTTTCAGAACCTTCGTTTATTCACTCATTTTTATGGCCGGCTCAGCCCACCCCAAGGTCAAGGCTGGCGCAGCATATGGTGCCGGGGATCGAACCGCGGTCCCTGAAGCCGCCCAAGCTTCCCCAAGCAGGGGCTTTAGACCACTGAGCCATCCCGCTGGGCCCCATATGGTTTTTATCTTTTTGAGAATGTGGTACACGTGGAAATGTCCCTAATGTATCTGTGCCACTGGCTTCCCTGATCTAGCTGTGGGGTTCTTTCTCTGTTGCTCAGTGTGTCGGGAACTTGCTCCTTTTAGTGGCTGAATAATATTCCTTTAGAGCTTTATTTAGCTCACAGTTTCCAGTGGGTTCAGTCCAAAGCTGGCCAGAAATATACCATGGAGAGGCCTGACAGAGTAAAGCGAACTTGGCCTGTGGCAGCCAGAAGGGGAGGGAGAAGGAAGGAGCCTGAGAGAAACGCACCCTTCTGGGTCACACGCTGGTGCCAGTGCCCAGCCAGGCCCTGCCTCCTCATGTCACATTCAGCTTCTAAACCCCTCCAAGGATGGATCTGCAGAGGAGCGCAATGCCCATGTCACCCACATGTGTGAGATGTTGGGGGGGGCATTTTTAGATCTAAATCATCACATCCCGCCTCTGGCCCCCAAAAGCCCATCTCATTATACAGAACGCATTTAGTCAATCTCCAAGAATCAGCAAAACCTTAACACTTCAAGCAGTGCTGAGAAGTCCAAGTCCTGAGTGTCCTCTGCGATTCAAGGCAAAGTCTTAGCCTGAGTCCCTGAAAACTTGAAAAGAGAGTTAAATACCTCCAAAAACAACGGCAGAAGGTAAATATTTCCAATCCCAAAAGGGAGAACAGGGAGCTAGGAAGGAATGGGACTGAAACCCATCGGGATAAACATTCAGTCCTGCAATTCCGTGTCCATATCTAGCACCCAGAGCAGCTTGTGGGAAGACAGAAGCCCTGGAGGGCTTGGGAAGCTGTGCTTCTGTGGCTCTGCCCATGGCCACACATGTGGCCTCTCTCCTGGGTGGCTTTTCTCAATACCTGCAACTTTCCTCAATAATTGATCCATGGGGCCTGGCAGGATGGCTCATTGGTCTAAAGCACCTGCTTAGGAAAGCTTAGGCAGCTGCAGGGACTGCGGTTCGATCCCTGGCACCACATGCTGCACCAGCCCTGCCCTCAGGACAGGCTGAGCCAGCCATAAAAAATAAACAAACAAAAGTTCTGAAACAAGAAAAAAATAAAATAAAATAATTCTTAAAAAATAATAATTGAGGGGGCCCGGTGGGATGGCTCAGTGGTCTAAAGCGCCTGCTTGGGGAAGCTTGGATGGCTTCAGGGACCGCGGTTCCGATCCCCGGCACCACATGCTGCGCCAGCCCTGCCCTCGGGGCGGGCTGAGCCGGCCATAAAAATGAGTGCATAAACAAACAAAGGTTCTGAAACAAGAATAAAAATAATAAATAAAATTTTAAAAAATAATAATAATAATTGAGCCGGGCGTGGTGGCTCACGCCTGTAATCCCAGCACTTGGGAGGCTGAGGCAGGAGGATTGGTGCGAGTTCGAGACCAGCCTGGGCTACAAAAGTGAGCGCAGGACCAGCCTCAACTGCATAGTGAGACCCTGTCTCAAAAAGACAAAATAATAATAATAATAATTGATCCATGTTCCTGGCTTTTCCAATCCCTGGGGTCCCCACTGCTCTTTGGCTTCACACTCACAGTGACACACACAGCCCACTCAGAGGCAGATGACCACCTGCTATCACACTGCTATCCAAAATCTGGATGGAAGCCTTCCACAACATCTCCTGCATTCGGAAGGTGCCTAAAACCAGCATCACGTGGGTGATGTCAACCAGCTGGAGCCACAGCTGGGCCCCCTTGGCTCATGGGGGCAGAAACCTCTGAGTACCTGGGTAACTGAATTCAGGGACACATGTCCTTCTATGGTCCTGAAGGAGCAGGATGCCCTGGGGCTAGTGTCTCAAGGCAATGTCTTTTTCAAGTGTGTACTTTTTTTTATACCCTTGAGCCTGTGAAAGATAGGATCTGGCTAGTTCCTGAAAAGATCTTCAAGCCATCTTTACTATTCTCCTGATGCCAAGTACCTGGATTCTTCTTTCAATGCCCATCTTTTCAGTGATAAAATTCTCTCAGCTCAAGCTTTATAGACGATTCCTTTCTTCCTTCCTTCCTTTTTTTTTTTTTTTTTTTTTTTGTCTTTCTGAGACAGGGTCTCACTATGCAGTTCAGGCTTGAGCTCACTTTTGTAGCCCACACTGGTCTCAAACTCTCACTGATGCTCCTGCCTCAGCCTCCCAAGTGCTAGGATTACAGACATGTGCCACCACACTTGGCTTATAGACGATTCCTTTCTAGCAAATGCAAAAAATTTTAAATTATTAAGCTCTGTTCTTTTGCTCCTGATTCTCATTGTAAATCTGAAAGAAAGCTCCCAGCAGGACTCATGCTGCAGCCTGAGTGATGGGCCTCATTCAAACTTTCTCCAGCAGATTAATTTGTCCACTGGCCTTTATCTCAGTCTTCTGTAGCCTCAAGATATGAGCAAAAACGAAGACAAATTTTCTACTGGAGTACACCACACATACCCTGGAGTCCAGCTGTCAATGGATTCCCTGCTGCCCATGGAAAGCTCCTGGGCCTGGTCCTTACTGCTTGCATTCCTGTCACCTTCCGGTCTTCTGAGCCTGATCAGAATCTCCCATTCAGCTCAGCGTTGTGGTTTATATCCAGATGCCACCCCAGAAGTCTCAGGTGCTAATAGAGGAGGCTTTTCAGAGCTGGCTAAATCCAAGGAGTATGACCCTGGGATTAAGGGGGTGGGGTACTAAATTGGTCCACCGACTGGAAGGAGCACAGATCTGGGTGTGGCGTGGGTTGGGATAAAAGGGGAGGGGAGCCTGGCCTGGTGATGCACGCCTGTAATCCCAGCACTTGGGAGGCTAAGGCAGGAGGATCAGTGGGAGTTCAAGTCCAGCCTGGGCTACAAAAGTGAGCTCCAGGCCAGCCTGAAATGCACAGCAAGACTCTGTCTCAAAAAGACAAAAAAAAAAAAAAAAGTGGGGGGAAGGGGAAGGGAGGGCGGCTTCTGTGGCTTTTGCTGCTGCAGCTGCTTGCTGCCTTTGGCCTGCCCTGCCACACTATGAACTGTTTCTCCTCTCCGAAGCCCCTCTTCCATGCCACCTCGGCTAAGAGCCAGTGAACTATGGACTGAAACCTCTGCAAACCGTGAACCAAAACAAACTTTTCCTCCTCTAACTTTGGGTGTCTGGTATTTTTTGCTTCACAAACAAGGAAAGTAACTCAGACCCTTGGCTTATAGCATCCTAAGGCTGCTTCTCCAGCTGGCATCTCTAAACCTTTCCAAATGGCTTCTTATAGTTTGTTTTCTTTCTTTCTTTCTTTCTTTCTTTCTTTCTTTCTTTCTTTCTGAGATAGGGTCTTGCTATGCAGTTCAGGTTGGCCTTGAGCTCATTTTTGTAGCCCAGTCTAGAACTTGCACTGATCCTCCTGCCTCAGACTCCCAAGTGCTGGGATTACAGGCGTGAGCCACCACGCCCAGCACATATTATTGCTGTTACTGTAGAGGTTTTTCACTGTTCTTGCACTGTTCGTTGAAAAGATTCCCCTTTGCCCAGTGAATTCCTTTTGCCAAAAATCATTTCCTGTTATTTGTGACGCACTAAATAGTTTTCTCTTCCATAGTTTTATGTATCTGGCTTTTTCCATTATTGCTTTCCTAAAACAAACCTGGGAGCTTTCTGCTGAGCCACATCTCCAACCCTTTATTATTTTGAGATAGGGTCTTGCTACATCACTACATGGCTGAGGCCAAACTGGAATTTATGATCCTCCTGCCTCAGCCTCCCGGAGCCCTGGTGCTACAGGGTGCGCCATGGTGCCCGACTCTGATATCACACATGGAGCCTGCATTGCCATGACTTTGTATGTGTGACGTAGTGGAACAGGTAATGGTTGACTCGTGGGCCAACTTACTGGGGCATGAGAGCTTCAGAGATTGGGCACACATCAGTCCATGATTCTGGGTGTGTCTGTGAGCAAGCACCCTTCTGCATGAGAAAAGCGTTTGAATCCGTGGGCTGGTCTTGCACCAAGCCCCTTTGGAAGAGGATGAGTCTGCTCTGTCCAGTAAGCTGAAGGCCTACATAAAGCACGCAGACTGAAAAATGGGAGAGCCCTTCATCTTACTGTTCCGTCTGTCTGTCTGTCTGTCTGTCTCTGTTGTTTATTTTATTTCATTTTGTACTTTATGGGAGGGTCTACAGGTGTTCAGGGTCTCACTATTAGATAGGATTCATAGTGATTCACCTGTTTACAGCCTCCCAAGAGCTGGGATTAGGCCCAGCCTCAACTGCGGCCTCAGCGCACCCTGGGGGCTGGGCCAGCACCGGGGATCTAATCCCTACCCTTGGCTTTAATCCACTGAGCTATCTGGCACTCCTGTCTGTGTCATTTAGGTTGGCCTCCAACTCACTGTGTAGCCCCCAGGCTGGTCTCCAGCTCACAGCAATTCTCCTGCCTCAGCCAAAAGCGCCACCAGGCCTACTAATCTTTTTTTTAAATTGTATTTCTTTTTTTGTTTAAAATTTTAATTTTTTATTATTTTTTTTAAACATAGCCTCACTCTGTAGCCCAGGCTAGCCTCAAACACACAGCAATCCTTCTGCTTCAGTCCCCCAAGTGCTGGGACTATAGGTGCGCGCCTCCTTGTGGTTGCCTAAGCTTGCCTAAGTGGGCACTTTACAGCCCAAAACAAGTATTGCATGATCTCCCTCTCTCTCCCTCCCTCTCTCCCTCCCTCTCTCCCTCCCTCTCTCCCTC
>PVJA010027112.1:0-28775 GCA_004027025.1 Myocastor coypus | reverse complement strand
AAAAAAAAAAAAAAAAAAAAAGCTCACAGGAATAAGCCCTCAGCAGAGGACTACAGACCAGGGTACAGAGTCTGAAATCAGGAAAACATTTTCCAAAAGACTACAGCAGGGGGGCTGGGGAGATAGCTCTGTGGCACAAGTGCCTGCCTGGCAAGTGCAAGGTTGTGAGTTTGAACCCTGGTCCCACCAAAAAAAAAGACTACAGCAGGGCGCAGTGGTGCACTTCCCACTCGGGAAGCAACAATTGAGCAATATCCTGTCTCAAAATAAAAAATAATTAGAGCTGGGCGTGGTGGCTCACGCCTGTAATCTCAGCACTTGGGAGGCTGAGACAGGAGGATTGATGTGAGTTCGAGACCATCCTGGGCTACCACAGTGAGCTCAGGACCAGCCTGAACTGCGCATCGAGACCCTGTCTCAAAAAGACAAAAACAAATAAATAAATAAATAAATAATAAAAATAAAAGGTTGGGAATGTAGCTCAGCACAAAGGGTTTAAGTTCCAGCCCCAAGAACCCTTCAAGTTCCTTCCTTCCTTCATTTCCACTAAAACCAAGACAGGTTCAAGAGCCAGTTCTTATTTTTATGGCACATCTCGCAGCTCCTAAGTGCTTGCTTGTGCTATTTATTTCACCTTGATGATAAAACCAGGGCTAGAGGAAGCCCAGTCACTGTCCCCACAGGGCCAGGATGCAACTCCAAGTCTAGCTCTTGCTGCTCCCCCATCCCATCATGGCCGTCTAATCAGAAAGGGCAGAAGGGTGAAGGAATTCCTCACTCCCTCCCTTCATTCCTTCCTCCTTCCCATATTATTTCTAGCTTTTCTCAGGGGAAAGCCTCAGGTTCTCTCTCCTGCTCAGAAAACTCACGATCCCACCAGCAGCTTGGTTGGGAGAGGCCCCTGCTCCCCTGCCCAAGGATAGACAGAGTCAGGTCAGGGCTCTGGACAAAATCTATGCTCCAGCACCAGACAGGATGCAGCCCCAGGGGTCCCCGCTCCACCCTAGTTGGGGTCTGGGTGTCCTGGCCAGCGGGGAGCACTGTCCACCCAGGCCCTGAGGCCCACAGGAGAGCTGGGAAGCCACTGGGGAACCCAGTCCTCAGCACAGGGAGGCAAGCCCTGCACCACCACCCATGCCAGAGCTCTGTTCCCTGTGGTTTCCCAGGAAACTAGCTCACACAGTGCAGATGGGCTGTATTTTTAGAAAGGCATCCTCTCCAGTTTCTCCGCCCCCCTTTTTTTTGCTTCTTTTCTGATCAGTCCCTCCCTCCCTCCCTGTGTGAGTCCCTTCCCTCGCCCTGGGACACCCTTAGCCAGGAGCTTCCCTGAATGCACAACTCAGTTTAGTGACCGGGCAGAAAGGGCCCACTGCAGAACAACCTGGAGACCACTTGTCGTAGGGACAGCCCAATTAAAAGGGACAGACGGCCTGGGATAGAAAGAGAGGCCAGGACAGGGTGGGGAGAGACCACAATGTCCCCTGCAGGCTGTGGTGGGAATCCAGGACAGAGGCTTTTTCCTCAATAAAGGCATTTTATTTGAAACAGGATCACACTCTGCATGCAGTTCAGGATGGCCTTGAAATCACTATGTAGCCTACGCTGGTCTGGACCTCACAGTGATCCTCCTGCCTCAGCCTCCTGAGTGCTGGGATTTCAGGTGTGTGCCACCAGGTCAGGTGTTCGAGAAAGCTACTTTAAGAGAAGGAGCTGGACAGTAAGCTACAGGAAGGTGAGGCTGTCACCAAACCGCCACAGTGAAGCTTAGTTAAGGTCTGCCAAGTGGTTAGGCAGCACAGGGAGTCGGACACCACCAGGGGTCCAGGACACAATGGTGGCACCTCACTCTGCTCTCCCCTCAACAGCCCTCCCACCCACCCAAGGGGAACTGCAAGCCTGGGCTGAGGCCCCACCTCACACTCTCCCACAGAGCTCAGGCCTGGAGTCATTGAAGCCACTTACTCTCCACGGCTCACTGCCAAGCACTAAAAGGCTCACTCATCCACGGAAGAGGAGCACGAGCCATCCTTGCCCACCCCAGAGAGCGCAGCATGCCTTTCAGAATTGAGATGTGTTATGTACATGTACAGCTGCATACAGGGAGCATAAACATTGTGTACTACAAATGTGTACTAAGAATAATTTTTTTTTTTAATGTATTAAGTACAGGGTCTACAGAGTCTCGATACAGATTGGATTTTTAGTGATCCTTCCTGTTTTTCAGCCTCCCAAGTGCTGGGCTTACAGGTACCTCAGTCTCAATTGCATGCTCTGGGGGTGGGGCTGGCACAACAGGCCAAGGATACAACTACTGGCTCCTGCATCTGCCTAAGCAGGCATTTAATCTGCTGAGCTATCTGGCTAGCCTTAAGAATACATTTTTAAATGAAAGAGGTTGTTTGTTTTGTGATGAGACTGGGGATTATGCGCAGGGTTTTTGCTCTGAGCTATGCTCCTAGCCCTTATTTTGAGACAAGACCTCAATAGGTAGCAGAGTTGCTCAGGCTAGGCTTGATCTTGCAACCTTCCTGTCTCAGCTGACCCATGCCATCCCTGCTACTCCAGAAGACCCCTCCCAAACCAGTTCCCAGGCTGCAGGACTGCACGGACCTGTACCTGTACCACCCCAGCAGGCTTAAATGGGTTGTTTTAGTTTTCACATATATAGAACAAAGGTACTTGAACATAGTTGGGAGAGGGAGAGGGTGGAGGGTTTCCTTATCTTCCTTTTTAAAAAATTTATTTATTTGGTACAGGGTCTCATTACACAGCTCAGATTCATAGTGATCCTCCTATCTCAGCCTCCCCAGTGCTGGGCCTGCCAGGCAGGCACTTAGACTACAGAGCTATCTCTGCAGCCCCTCCTTATCTTCCTTTGTCTACTTAAAACAATTTTTCTGCTCCTGACTCTGCAGAGAAGTCATTCCTTAGGGCTAAGGGCTGAGCTGTGGTTGGTAAGCAAGGACAGAACGGTCACAGGAGGGAAACCGGCCCCTCGGCTAGTGATCGAGCCTGGGTGACTCAGAGCAAAGGAGAAATGAGTGTGCAAGCTCCTGAGAGGTTCACTGAGAGGAACTGTGCTCCGATGTCATTGCATTGGTGGCTGGTCTGCGTTTCCTGCAGTGAGATCCTGGGCCAAGACCCGAGCCCAGGAACTCTCCGATTTATAGGTTATAAGTGAGTGATGACTATGGTTGTTCCTGAAACTGTTCAGTCAGGGCTTCAATTGTTGATCAGAAGTATCTACATGTCCAACAGAATTTTTTTTTATTTCTTTAAACATTTTTATTTAAGGAACTGTAGAATGGCACAAACTAGTCAGGGGCAGGGGATGATAGGAGGCACTTCAAAACACTCGCAGACTTTTGGCCTCTCTGAGGCAGGGCTTTCCTACCAGCATTTGGTGCCTGGGGTTGGAGGGTAGGAAGGACTGTGATTCAGGCTTGCAGTTCCCGCCTAAAGGCAAGGGGGCAAGGTCAGGTCCAGATGGCCCTGAGCAGGCTTACGTGACACCTGTTAGGTCCCCTTGTTGTGAGAAGCGCCACTGACAGAGGCACTAAGCTGTGAGCATGGGCAGGGCTGGCCTGGACTTGGCCGCTCCACCCTGGAGAAAAAGTCAGGGTCACAGCGGGAGCACAGCTGCATCCCCACCCACACACCCCGATGCCCTTCCAGGCCTACTGCTGCCCTGAGGTTCCCCCGCTGTGTGGGATCTCTGTCAGAGGTTGAACACACACCAGTTGGTGACCAGGTGGCTGACCTGTGCTGCCCCCGCTACTCCAGAAGACCCCTTCCCAATCAGGGCATCACCTTCCGAATGCATGTGCAGGGTCCCTGGTCCCTGAGGCTTTCCTTGTTATTGCCCTGACCCCTGGGAGTTGCAACATCACTGGAGTGGGGCTTAGGCCTCCCACTCAACAGATGGGGAAGTAAGACATAGGAAGGCCTCCAGGCACAGCCCTGAGGCAGAGACAGGAGGCTCAGCACCCACACTCTCATAGGGCCCCCCATGCACCCTGCCTCCATGAGGAGGATACAAGGACACAGGGACAAAGGCTGGTTTTGGCCCAGTCTCCATTTCTTCCCTCTGGCAATAGCTGCTTGATTTAGGCCTGACCTGCAGGAGATCAGTCTGTGTCCTTTTCCTCAGGTTTTATGAATTCTGTCCTCCAGCAGTTGTGAGCACCTGGCCAACACACAGGGCCCAGATCCAGTGTGTCCCACTCTGTCTATGAAGGGAGTGACGTTGGGCTCTTGGGCATGGGACACAGTGCCTCCAGCTCCCTTGGCCTTTGTGACAGCCCTGCAACCACAGCAACATCCGAGAGGCCCCTTCCTGTGTGCTGAGCGCTCCTCCTCCTGTTCAGGCAACCGGCGGAGCATTCTACTCCAGAGTCTCTCAGATCCTCACAAGGTGAGGCATGCAGAGGTGAAATGAGCAGCCCCAGGTCTTACAACCGCGAAGCGATAAAACTCAGGTTTGGACAAGTGACTAGTGTCGGCTGGGTCTGGAGCCTGTTGCCCTGGCTAGTATTGGGCTCCAGGTGGAGGACTCCCCAGAGGTCTTTGTGGGAGGGAGCAGACTTGCTGGTGAGAGGCAGATGCCACTTCCCTAGGCCACTCCCCTCCGACCAGAGACGGGGCGACCAGAGACCGGGCGAGGCGTCTCAGTCCCAGCTCTTCCCTTCTTCCTGCCTCCTGGCTGCCAGGGCCAGGGCCACATTCCTCAGCAACAGCCCTTCCACCGTGCAGCTTCTGCATCTGAGACCTCTGAAAAAACTTCTGAGTGCCAGCAAATCTCCCTTAAGTCATGGGAGCTGGGTATTTTATTCCACGGACTAAAAAGTGACTAAGACACCCAGGCTGTGTTTTCCCACTAGTGTGTGGGTGAGGGGTGTCACTGCTCTTCTGCTCCGCCCTCCCACAGCCTGACCTGTCCATCTGTCCAGCTCCACCAGAGTCAAGTACACAGGGCTCAGTGGCTGGGGAACTGAACAACTGGTCCACACAGCATTATTGGAAATCCTGTGGCCGACCTGCGCCAGAAACTGCAGGAACGGCAAGGATAAACATGCCTGTCACCCAAGTGCCACTGCTCTGACCTCACTTTGGGAAACAGGCACAACGCAAGGTCTGGAGGTGCTCTCAAGCAGTCTCTGCTCATCACTTGGTGTGAGGCTGGTGGACAGAGTTGGCTGGCAAGCAGTTCTGAGGCAGTGAGATTGGCCACAGCCCCTGAGAAAAGCAGACAAAGCCTGGGCACATTCCCTGCCTCGTGCATTTTTTCTTCCTCCCAGTACCCAGGGCCTTTACATCAAGCAATATCCTTTATATATAGCACTCCCTCCCTCACTAGCAGAGCCTTGCCAAGTTGCCTAGGCTGGGCTTGAACTTTCGATCCTCCTGCGTCAGCCCCCTGGAATGCTGGAATTACAAGTGTGTTCCACCTTGGGAATCTTAAGCCAGATTCTTTTCTTTCTTTTTTATTATTATTATTTTTTTTATTAACAGAACATTTATTGAGGGAAAGAAAGCTCCTGTCAGAGAAAGGGGGGGGGGCAAGTGGATGGTCCCCTTAAACCAGATTCTCTCCTCACTGTTAAATCATGAAGAGTCACCCCCATGAGGCTTACTAAATCCCCTAAATGGGAATACAGTTATTAGCTCTCTGATTCCAGCCTCAGCTAGGAGAAGGAAAAGACCCCAGACCCAGAGGAACCATGGGCCAAGGTCTGCACGGGGAGGCTGGAGACGCAGCAGGTGAAAAGCTCTGTTTCTCCTCACCAGCCATCAGGGAGATGCAAGTGAGGGTGCTGAGAGCCGCTCAAACAGCGCTTTCCCAGAGCCTGGAGGACAGCCAGCTTTCCCTCACGGGCGTGGTAACGTTCCCATGCTGAAGACAGTGCAGGGCAGACAGTGTTTTTGCTTGATGTAAAGAAATGAGTAAACAAACGCATCATTATCCTACACTCAGACTCCAAACTACTTCCTAGCTGAGGCAATGCCTGACAGCACGCAGTCCTGGCAAGGCGCAGGGGAGACAGGCGCCGCATGTCCACATATCCCACGCGTCGCGGGCAGGCCTGAGGAGGGCTCACCCTGGTAGTTCATGAGGTGAGCCTGCGACTTCTCTTACGTATTTACCTTCCAGACAAGCACTGATGTGTATGCATGGCCAGGAGGGGATGACCACTGAGGCACGGCCGGGAGTAGGAAGAGTGGAGACAGCAAATGCACACCAGAAGAGCGGTTAGGCAAACCAGGGAGCCTCTGTGCCCAGAAGTACCAGGCAGCTAGCTAGCTATTTATTTATTTATTTATTTATTTATGTATGTATGTCTTTTTGAGACAGAGTCTCGCTATGCAGTTCAGGCTGGCCTTGAGCTCACTTTTGTAGCCCAGGCTAGTCTCGAACTCGCACCAATCCTCCTGCCTCAGCCTCCCAAGTGCTGGGATTATAGGCGTGCGCCATCATGCCCAGCTCAGGCAGCTATTTAAACAGCCTGCTCTGCTCAAAGAGAGAGAGAGAACGCAGTATAAAATATACAGTTAGGAGACAAAGACATGTTGCATGATAGTAAGTATAGGTAATAATCCCATTTATGTAAGAAATAGATACATTGAACAAGTTAACATATTGGCAAAATAAAAAAGAAATCCTCAAATGACTCAGGGTAAACTGAAGCCACTTATCTCTGGGGAGAGAGAGATAGGGATGTGCAAGGGTATAAAAGGGAGGTGGGCTGTTGTTCTGCTGTTTTGCTCAGCAGTACCAAAAATTGAATCTGGGCCTTTACCCTGAGCTACATCCCCAGCCCTTTAGTATTTCATTTTGAGACAGGGTCTTTTTTTTTTTTTTTTTTTTTTCTTGTTTCAGAACCTTTGTTTATTCACTCATTTTTATGGCCAGCTCAGCCCACCCCGAGGGCAGGGCTGGCGCAGGATGTGATGCCGGGGATCGAACAGTGGTCCCTGAAGCCGCCCAAGCTTTCCCAAGCAGGCGCTTTAGACCACTGAGCCATCCCGCCGGGCCCTGAGATAGGGCCTTGCTAGGTCCCAAAGGTACCCAGATGGGCCTGAACTTGAGCTCTTCTCACGTCAGCCTCCCAGAGTGCTGCAACTGCAGGTGTGAACCACCACACCTGGTAGGACAATTTATTGTCTACAGCAGATTTTATCAGATCTAAAATACCACGGACACAATATGAAATACAACTGACACATTATAAAAGAAAAAGGAAAATTCTACCTATTAAAATAAGATCCAATATTCCCCCCTTAACTTTTTGTTTGTTTGAGGTATTTTCCATGTTCACAGACTTATATTTTATTTATTTATTTATTTTTTTTTCGGGACTGGGGTTCAAACTCATGACCTTGCACTTGCCAGGCAGGCACTTGTGCCTCGGAGCTATCTCCCCAGCCCTACAGACTTATATTTTAAACAATTTTGAGACTTTGGGATCTTATGTACACTTTGTGTTTCTCCACAATTCACAATTATACAACTTAATCCAAGCAACAACAGAGGCTATTGCAGTGACTAACAGAAGTCATGGGAGAAATGTCAGGAATATTTTATGGCTGTGGAAGTTCAGATGAGATTTAGTGAGCACATCCCAGGTAAGGCTGTGCTGTGAGTCTTCCACATTGCATCACCAACTTGGCCTCCATGAGCAGTAGCATAACACTAGCCAGGACCTGGCAATCCCAGTGCTAAAGTCATCAGAAGGGGACTGGGGCCCGGCAGGATGGCTCAGTGGTCTAAAGCGCCTGCTTGGGAAAGCTTGGGCGGCTTTAGGGACCGCGGTTCGATCCCCGGCACCACATGCTGCGCCAGCCCTGCCCTCGGGGTGTGCTGAGCCGGCCATAAAAATGAGTGAATAAACAAAGGTTCTGAAACAAGAAAAAAATAAATAAATAAATAAATAAATTTAAAAAAGAAGGGGACTGAAGATGATGAGCAGCAGGGTTTGAAAGTCCCTGGGCATTCAAGCTTCTTCCAGAAACAGCATCCAAAGGCAACTGCACCAGCAGCTGCATAAAAGATGTTTTCCTTTTTCATTCTTTTCCTCCAGAGCTGCTGCTGCTGCTGCTGCTGTGGCCGCGGCCGCCAGGACTCCTACCTACTGGGCTCCACACTGGGCTCTTTCTCAGACTTAAGGTGCCCAAGGCACCAGGCTGTGGCCGGCTCCCAAGAAGAGTGGTCCTTTAAACTTACTTTGAAAAAAGTAGACTTATAGAAAAATTGAAAACAACTACAGACATTTTCCACATATCCTTCACTGGATTTCCCAACATCAAACTACAGAAACATAATGCAGGTGGAGAAAGTAGGAAATAAAACTGACGTGACACCAGCATTAATTAAATTATGCATTTCACCAGTTTTCCCTATAATGACTTATTTTGTTCCAGGACCTAATCCAGTAGGCCATACTGCATTTGGTTGTCATACCTCTTCAGTGGGGACAGTTCCTCAGTCTCTGACTTTTTTTTTTTTTTTTCTTGAAACAGAACCACCACCACCAGGCTGACCTTGAACTCATGGTGATCCTCCTGCCTCAGCCTCCCAAGCACTAGGATTACATGTGTGTGCCACCCCACCTGGCTATACAGATGGATTCTGAAGCAGGCCTGTGTTCACATCTCAGATTTCCTCACTCTGCCTCCTGGGATGCACTAGAGCAGATGACTTCCATCCTTCACATAGGGACCAGTTTGTTTGAACAAGGAAATAAAAAAGTAATGGAATTTAGCCTAGAGAATAAATATCTGTGCTGACATAAATAAATAATGGGATGGATAAGTAAATGGAGGAAAAAAGATCTCTTTCTTCTGGGAGATTTCAAGTAATGAATGTAGACGGGAAATAGAAAATTATCATTAGGCAAGGCCCATAGCAATAGCACTGCACACAAGAATCATCAATGGTTGCTAAAATAAGCAGGTAAAAGGCTGAAGAGAAACAGGATCCTCGAGTAGTCACTGAGCGCCTCCCTGGAAAGACTCCCAGCAAGGAGAAACAGTTACTGTGGAGAAGGCTGGCAGATGCCACCTTGCCCAAGCAGGCAAGTTTGACAGTGCCAGTGCAAAGTGGGCATCACGTGCCCCTAGCCTGATGCACCACAAAAAGATTGTGGCTTCTTTTGGGTCCTTGCCAAAAATGCCTGATGTCAATCCAGTCATGAGAAAAATGAAGACTGACTGACCAGTGCTCTTCCCAAGTATCAGGGCTAAAAAGCCAGGTGAGCTTGAGGCTGGGGCTGGGGCTGAGACAGGAGCATCGTTACAAGTTCAAGGTCAGCCTGGACTACATAGTGAGCTCAGGACCAGCCTGAACTACACAGTGAGACTCTGTCTCAAAGAAGAAAAAAAATCCACCTGTATAGATGCTCAACACCCAACATGTCTACTTCTAATTCCTCTAACTCCAACTTGACACCACAGATTTTATACTACTTCCCCTCATTTTCCTTATCTGTAAATTTTTCTTCCAGTGGTACGAAACATGGCTTTCCTGATCCACAGTGCTTTCGCTTATCTATTCATTATTCATTCTTTTTTTTTTTTTTTTTTTTTTTTTGAGACAGGGTCTCTCTGTGTGGTTCAGGCTGGCCTTGAGCTCACTTTTGTAGCCCAGGCTGGTCTCGAACTCATACCGATCCTCCTGCCTCAGCCTCCCGAGTGCTGGGATTACAGGCGTGCGCCACCACGCCCGGCACATAGCAATTCTTAAAAAATATAATAGGAACAAGTTCTTCTAGGTTTTCCTAAAGCTTCTCTGCACTCCGAGGCTGCCACCCCTAAATTCATGTCTTGAAATTGCATCACGCGCCCCACACAGCCGGCCTCCAGGCCCTGAGGGTGCTGGCCATGTGGTGTCACCCAGGATGGTGTTATCTCTGGAGCTCATTCCAAGCTGCTAATGTCCGCTCTGCAAATTCTGATGCTCATGGGACAGAAAGGATGGCACGGTCACAACGCCTACTTCGCCGACAGAGACTGCAGGATGTGTCCTGATTTTAGTGATGCTAAATTGTGGAGAATCGTGCATCTTAGAAGGGACATCACCGATTCATCACGAAGTCACAGCACCATGTGGGAGCCCTGTTATACAACACGGACCCAGGTGCCAAGCACAACCCCCAATCTTCGCCACACCAAGCACAGGGGCACAGAAGGACGATGCCCATGACACGGTCCATGCGGGCAGCTTGTTTGCAGCCGGTGAAGCACTCCACAGCAGTGATTGCTTGCTGCCCCCCAAATGTACTCTTTTCTTCTCCATCAATAACAGATTCCCAAATTTTAGGTGGCAAGTGAACGATGGGTTATAAAGTCTACAACCACTCACTGTTCTACCAGTGAGATGATATAGATGAAAGCAATTTGAGAGTTGTAGTTTCCAAAGAGACGGGCCAATTTTTCTTTCTCCAGCCAGTTGGCTGGAATGCAGATATGACAGCAAGAGCTTGCACAGCCATGATGGATCCTGAGGCACGGCACCCGAAGTGGCTGAGAGTAATGGTGAGGAGTTTAAGTAACTGAAAATCATGAAGCCATGTCTTGTGATGGTCTATTTCCAGATGGTCTTGGCAAAGAGGGAAATCCATTTTTGTCTGTCTTAATCTATTATTGTCATGTACAGCTGAAGCTAATCTAATTTTGGGCCTTTTGGGGGGTGCCCACCTGACTGTGCTAAGGGAAATCAAGAAAAAAAACAAAAGACGGGCTTTCCCCAGGGACACAGAGAAGTGCCCAACTTAATCCAGACCCTGCCACTTCCTCCCTGCTGTGGGCAGCGTAGCAGCTGTAGAAGCGAGGCACCCCAGGAAAGGGGAACAAGCGTAGCAGCCCTTCTCACTGGCGCCTCACAGCTGTCTCCACTGGGCAGCCGTGGCCTACACGAAACAGTGAAAAGCTCAGCTTGGCACTCGCGCTGCAAGTTCTCAAGCTCCTGGGAGGCAGGCGCCTCGCTCAACTTAGCTGTGAGTCTTGGCTCAATTTGGCCCATTTCCCAGAAACAACAGAAATTCTTGTCCCAGATCTTTGTGCAAGAATCAAAAAGGTAAAGCGAGGCAGTGAGCCTCCTCTAGCAGAGGCGCCTGCAACAGCCTCCAGTGCAGAGGCCGAGGCAGCCTCCCTCCTGTGTGCTCTTTCCTCACCTAGGGCTCCACTCCTCTGAATGCTTGGCTCAGGGACACTGGGCACGATGCCCCCACCCGAGGACTCCACCACTCTGAGCTGTCCTGCCCCAGATATCACTTCTGCGGGACCGAGAGGGATCCCCACCCTCCGCTGGGCCGCAGCTGGTCCCTTTCTTTTCAGAACATCTCCCAAACCTCCCACCCTGTCCCCAGTTCACCGGCCCAGGTGGGGCCAAGTCTCATCATTCACTCAGTCTGCCTGAGCACCCACCCAGCTGCCACTCCTGGAGCAATGAGACTAGGCTCGTCTTGGATTCTGCACCCATATTCCAAAATCCAAAGAAACTTGACATATGAAACACCTCTGGTCCAAAGCACTTCAGACAGGGGAGCCTCAAGCTATGCATTCCCGGCACTAGAGATAAAGTACTGACAGCTACAGACAAAATTCCCATCTATGTGGAGGTTCCCGGGGTGGAGGCCAACAATCAACAAAGCGAAGTAGATATAAGCTGTGTGGAATGATGCTCTCTGCACTAAGAAGTGAGTGGGGTCCCAGGAGGGGGCAGAGAGTGGGCTCTGGAGAATGTGTTCTCCTGCTGCAGGAGAGGGCTGAGCTTGGGGGAGTCTGGCAAGGGCGCTAGGCCCAGGGCACAGAGGTGCGAAGTTGGAAGGCCTCGCCCACATGCCTGGAGCAGAGTGGGCAGGGGAGGGAGGGAGAGGCCAGGGTGCCAGACTCACTGAGCTCACAGGAAACCTCAGCTTTGGCTCTGAGTGGGAAAGAGCCTCACAATTTTCAGCAAGCAGTGGTATCATTTTCATCACATGGGGTGCCTCTTCCTGCAGCATGGGGGACCAAGCTGGAGTGAGATCAGAAGAAGGGAAAGCTGTCAGCAAGGTGCCCCAGAAGAGCAGCACTGGCTGGCCAAGAGTGGCAGTGGGTGGGGCCAAGGAGTCCGCAGAGCCAGGATGCTTCCCGCAGGCAGGCTTGGCCAGATAGCAGGTGCATCTGATGAGGGCAACAGGGCACGAGAATAGTGGAGAGTGACCCAGGTGTGTCCTCAGCCCCTGGAGGTGGAGGGCGGTGGTTCAGGAAGAAGAGATCTGGAGAAGATGAGGGATCTGGTTGTAACCTTGAGCTGGGTGGAGGTGTGGTGGGCAGGTGGGTACAGTCTGTACACAAACTGTGGGAGGCTGAGGCCTGGAGGTCCAGAAACACCTCTATGAAGATCATGTTTGAGAAGGCCAGGCAGGGCCAGCTAGTGAGGGACAAGGCTGGAGATGATGCCCTGGGACAGATCCCCGGGAAAATGGCTATCAAGAGAAATCAACAGAGGTGGAAGGTAGCCTGAGGAGTTTCTGTCCTAGAAATCAAGTGCAGAGAGCACAAGCCCCGTCTCTGAGATGGTTCAGGGAGGAGTGTGGTGTGCAGTCAGGACCAGGACTTAGATGAAATCGGTGGAGAAGAGAAGTCCTGTGCTGGAATTACCAGGAGGTTGGTGTGTGAGTCAGCAGCTGTCTTGTCACCATAAGGAAGGTCCTGACTTAGAACTCAGTCAATCCAAACCAACTACCAAGAACAGGGAGCAAGAGATTAGGCCTGATGGCCTCCTGTGCAGGCTGCTGGCCATGCACTCCTCGCCTTCCCTTCTTGTACCGAGAAACCTGACATCACCTTTAAGTTCTTTTTTTCCAGCATGGTCTCCAGGGCTAAGTGAAGCCCACCACTCTCCCTATACTGTTGGCAATCACATAGGGCAGTGGGCCCAGTGGGGGCTTCTCAAACAGCCACCCCACTATCTTCCTAGGGCAACCCAGGAACTGCTAATGGTGAATCCCAGGCAGTGGCAATGCAGGTCCCCAGGCTGCCCTAGGCCACCTGCCCATCACCCTCGGTGCCCTAGCTCAGTGTGCTGGCTAGAAGGCAAACACCCTGCAGCTGGAAAGGGCTTTGGGGGCAGCAGGCCTAGCACCAGGTGGATGAGGAAAAAGCTGGTCTCACCTGACAACTCCAAAGAGGAGCCAGCTGCCTTGCCTGTCCCCCACCACAAGGCCCAGCCCCAACACGCCTGTCTGCTCCAGAACTCCAAGGTGATGGCCCAGCTAAGAGTCATTTCTGGCACCCATAAGCCTGGCCACTACAGCTGTCCAAAGGACTACAGGGTACTGATTGTGATGGTGGGGTTTAAACCTTGGAACTGGCTATGGGACCCCCTCAACACACTCTCAGGGGACAGCATCTTGGAAATGTTTCTTCTAAAGAGGTCCCCACACTGTCTGGGACAGAGCACGTCAGTGAGTGTCAGCACCCCAGCCCTTGGGTGAAAGGGACAAGCATAGAGTGGCCAGGCTCAGCCCAGGACCACTGGCAGGGATGGGCAGAGCCAGGTTTGCAGACCCCAATCCTGGGTGATGGAGGCTGTGCCACAGGTCCAATGTGTGGGTTTCCAGGGACTGCGGACAAAGCAACATCAACCTGGAGCTTAAAGAATTATCTACTTGCAGCCCTAGGGGGCTAAAGACTGCCATCTGCTCCAACGGCCCGAGGCTAAGGTGGTCTCCTCTGGGGCTCTATGGAGAAGCCACCCCAGCCCTTCCCAGCTTCCAGGACCACATCCCTTCCCTTTCCTCCCACAGAGGAGCATCTTGCCACAGCCAGCAGTCGCCCTTCTGTGGTGACTCTCCTCCCCTTCCTCCTCCCAGGGGTTCAGGACCCACATGAAGGATCCTGGGAAAGTTTCCCATCCAAGAACCTTCATTTAATCCCATCAGTGCTTTTTGCCACGTGAGGCAGGGCTCCCAGCTTCTGAATATGAGAATCTAGGGATCTCTGGGGGCTGCAATCCACCCAGCACACCCTCAGTAGTGGAGGGAGAAATTAAGGCCTGGACTTACTGTAGGAGGCTGAAACAGGGCCTGCACTCTGCCTATGTTGTCCATGTCGGGTGGGGACTTCCTGCCCCAGACCCACACCACCAAGTCCAGCATCCACCTGGCTCTCCTCCTTCTCCTTTCCCCTGGACACAGAGGACTTCAGGGCCACTGGAGAATTCCCACAGGACTGGCTGTCGTCAGAACCAAGGCTCAGTGCTTTCTTCTGGGCATTAGCTGACTTTTAGATAAAAAACAAAACACCCACAACTTGAAGCTGGGTGTGGTGGCACACACTTGTAAGCACAATTAACTCAGGAGGCCGAGGCAGAAGGACTATAAATCTAAGGTCAGCCTGAGCAATTTAGCAAGACTCTATCTCAAAAATAAAGAAGGCCTAGGATGTAGCTCAGTGCTCCTGGTACTGGAAACAGAATAAAACCAGAATCTGAGCTTCCTATAATACACACTGAGAAAAACAGGACAAAAGAAAATGCAGAAAAAAATGACATTCCTCTGTGACCTGGAGGAAATCCCTGTGAAAGTGCCTGTTCTGTCTTTCTATTCATTTTTCAATGCACACTGTACCCTGAAAAAGATATTTTTAAAAGTAAAAAACACTGCTTTGAAGTATCTTTTGGACTCTGGAGCTAGATATCCTGGTTCAAGTTCCAGCCAGCTACCATCCATCTGTGTGACCTTTGGAAATTATGTAACAGGTCTGTGCCTCAGTTTCCTTTTCTGAAAAGGAGGAAATATGAGAACACAGCTCCTAAAGTTGCTATGGTGATGAATTAATGTAAAGAAAGCACCACGCCTGGCACATAACAAATACCACACACATGTGAGCTGTCATCACCATTATTATCACGCTATTAGAGGACATCTGTTCAGGTGGCTCAGTAACCCTGGCCGCAAAATCCACAGCTTCCTGTGAGTTATGGGATCTCAGGAATGGACATCTGCTTCTTCTGCCTGCTTCTTGGACTATGCAGTTGTTTCCATTTTGGTTCTTCCATAAACAATGTAGAATAAGCGCCCTTGAACAAACACCTCTGCACACATCTTTATTTGGCCCTAAAAATTCAACTGCTGAGTCACAGATCATATATATTTTTAAGCTTCTGATACACTGTTGCCAACATGCCCTTTGGAAGAGTTGCACAAGTCCCTTGCCCATCACCCCACAGCTACCCCCCCCCCCGCCCCCCGCACTCCCCAAGTGCTGGGCATCTACTGACTTGCTCAGTTCCCCTCTTCCCCAGCCGACTGCAGCTCCAGGACGGCACCTCAGGAGAGCGGTGAAGTTTGCTATGAATGAACAGGGTGTGCGGATTTCAGGGCCTGGGGGGAGGAGCAAATGTATGCCTCAGTTTCCCCTCGTGTAAAATGTGGGTGCCTATACCTGGCAACAATAAAGCACTATTTGAATGTAAGCTGTAAAACTGTATGAGGCCCTGTAGTCTATGCATGAAAATAAGAGGGAAAAATTCTACACAGAACTAGCAAAACTTCTGCTTTTTAATCACACATTGAGTGTATTTTTAAAAATTGCCAAGATTTGATACTGAGGCTCCCAAGGGATCTTGCAGAGTCCCAAACCTCCCATTGTAGAGCTCTCCACGCCACCTTGGAAACACAGTGTTTGAGTACAAATGCATGAAAATAATTACCTTCCACTGCAAACAGGTGGATGTCCCACTTTCCTGCCTCACACTACACAATGAAAGTCACCTGCTACCACAGAGCTAAGTTGCTGCCACTGCCCACAGGGAGCCGGAGTGCAGGTGCGGTCGTGGGCTGCACTTGTCCAGCATTGTCTCAGCTTTCCCCATGCTTATGAGGTGGACCTTGTTCCCAAGCTACTAATAAGGAGACCCAGGCTTGTGGGCTACTAATAAGCAGACCCAGGAAGTCGGGAAGTTTCCCAGGACCTAAACAGCAGGGAGGAGACCCAGCAACTCACATCCTCAGATTGCAAAACCCGGGGAGGGAGCCTGGGAACTGCAGGCCTCAGAACGCAATGGCTATCAGCGAAGTCTCCCATGACACTATCACTGCTCTCTTTACTCTACATCAAAGATACACGGGGTCTGTCTGCAACAGCTCATGAATATCCTTGCAGTCCCTTGTACTGTCAGAGCTGAGGACGTTGGGCTTGAAGGGCACAACCCTGGATGCCATGCCACTTCCATCCCAAGTGGTGGGAATCAGACTTCAGGAATGTCTCCCAGAGGGGCCCGGACTATGCAGAGAACCCAGGGAGGGAGCCAGGACACCCAGAGGAAGGGACTCTGGATACTGGGGTCGAAGGGAGAAGGCCCCGGGACACCGAGGAGGCAGCACAAGGACTGCAGTTGCCACTTGCTGATCACCTGCTGGATGCTGCCCTGGACACTGGCTCACATGTATACATCTAACCTCTAAAGAACCCAGCCAGAAAGGTACCATGGTGCCCTTCACAGTGCACAGATTGAGGCACGGAGCAGCTGAGACTTGGCTAGTGCCAGGCACCACTCCCGGTCAGCACTTGGGAGCAGCAGCTCCTACTGCTTCTCAGCTGCATGAACTGAGGACGGGCTAGTTTCCCCAGTAACATGGATGAGAAAATAAAATGGAGAATGGGCAATTATATATAAAACTAAATAGTTAAGTTAAAAAAGAAAAGGAAGTATAGCAATTTCCAAGTGCCAAGGAGGGGGCAGGTGGTTAGAGAGCTCTAAATCATCAGCTGGAAGCACAGCTGAGGAGCGAGCTCAGTGAGCCTAGACTCAGCAAATAATGCGCACTTGCTGCAGGTCAGCACGGTAGATCTGCCACCAGCCAGGGGGTGGTGAGCTGATCGTCATCCAAAGGGGGGGAACAAGTCAATATCTGAATGTGACATGGGAGCCTGGGATTAAGAGCCTGAGGCAGATCCACCCAAGGACAGGCGGATCTCCATGACTGGGACAGCCAAGATTGAGGAACCAGAAGGGTGACACAGACTGACAGGTGTCCCTTGGGGCACAGCTCCCAACCAGGTGTCACCTGTACTGCGTTAGCAGGTGTCACATCGTCACATCTTGTGTGGAGAAGCCAATAGTTCCATCTTCGAGATGAGAACTGTAGTTAGAGGGGGTGCTGTGGAGCTGGAGCTGGAATCTATCTGTGTAGCAAGGAAGAGGACAGTGGAGGGCTGGACAGAGAAATAAGATCACAGAGGAGAGAGCTACCACTTCCAGGCCAGGTTTGAGGTGAGCTAGGAGCCTGTGACTAATCACAGTGTCTGAGAGAATACTGTCCCAGCTTGACCAGGGTCTGAAGAGCCTGAGCGTGAGCTGGTGAGCCTGAATCATGTGGGAGGAAAAGATGAAGACCTCAAAGCTCGACCTCTGTCAGGTGTGGTGGCACTGCCCTGTAATCCCAGCACTCAGGAGGCTGAGGTGAGAGGATCATTGGGAGTCTGAGACCAGCCTGGGCTACCAAGTGAGCCTGAAGTGCACAGGGAGACCCTGTCCCTGTCTCTGTCTCTCTCACTCACACACACACACACACACACACAGAGCCTGACTTCTACTGGATCCCCCTACGCTTCTCCTCCAGGCCCTCTGGAGGAAAGAAGAGGTGGAGGCAAGGGCGACCGCCCATGCAGTTCCATCGGCCCAGGCAAAGCCCTAAAGCCGCTATACAAACTTTCTCTCCAGAGGGTTAGCAGGTTCAGAGCTGTTCAGTTCCCTTCAGAGTCCATGGGCCAGGCCTGCCTGTCCCAGGTGAGCACCATGAGGAAAGGTTGGCAGGGATCTGGGAGGGCTCACCCCCATGGATGATGAAGTTCAGAGGCCGCAGAGTGCCAGCCAGGGTCCAGAGCCCGGCAACAGTGGCCACCTTTCCTCTGTGTAAGCCCACTACATGCCACAGCAGAGTTAGTGCACTACTCCACCCTGCAAGGCCCACACACGCACCCCAGCCACCATGCCAATCCTGGGCCAAGCCCCTCACCTCACGGCAAACACACAGGCCATTCCAATTTCTCTGTGCCACGTAGCTGTCAAAGAACAGAAATCCAGTCACTTGTTTCTCTCAATGCTGCCACCAGCTCTAACCTCGGTTTCCCTTCCTTCCCAGACCCTTTTTAGTTTCACAGATTACCTACCCTTCAGGGTCCTATACAGCAGGAGCCAAACCCCTAGTTGCCAGAGGCCCTCAGCAAAAGTGTGCATTCCTCACGTTCATCCACTGGACACAGACTGAGCACCCACAAACCCCAGGTCTAGGACGTCTGTGCAGGGACCTTTGGCTCCTGCCTGGCTTTCTTCACTGTTCTGCCTTGGCAAGAATACGGAAGCCACTGGGACTATTGCGCTCCAATGCCCAAAGCCGGGCTGGCCTTCCCAGTGGCGCACTACCCCGGCTCTGTCCTAACTCCTCGCCCACTTCAGCACCTTCCATGGAACTCTGGCTCAGGCTTCCAGCCGGCATCGAGTCCCTTCACCCGACCTTAGAGCCTCGTCGTCATGGTTCATCTTGCCACCCACTTCCCAGGCCACTTGGGCTCTGCGCCCAGCAGGAAACTTCTCCGCCTGGAGAAGGGCGGCTCTGTCGTCAGGGACCACAGCTCGGGTCCTGCTGGGAGCCCGGGAGCTGTTTCTCCGGTGGACGAGGGCAGTGAATGGAGATCTGGCTCTCAGCTCCCGCCGGGGCTCCGACGAGAGCTCGGCCAGCGGGAGACATCAGACAGCCGCCCTGCTGACCCTCGAGTCAGCCGCAAAAGCTGCACCCGCCCGACACCAGAGATCCCGAGGGCACCGCGGCTGCCACAGCAGGTAGCTCTCAAGGCGGGAATCAACGAAATTTCGAGGCTTCCGCGCCCCGTCCCACTCAGACCTGACCCATCCCAAGCCCGGGCCACCGCGGCCGGAGCCCGCCCCACCTCCAAGCGGCGGGCGCCGAGGCAGGCAGGGCCGCGTACCTGTGAGCAGCTCGAGCCTGTGTCCGAGCACCCTCATGGCGGCGGCGGCGGCGGCTGCGGCGGCTGCGGCGGGAACGCGGCCGGGACGGCAGAGCAACACGGAGCCGAGCGGAGCACAGCTGAACGGAGCAGCCGCCCGCAGCCGAGTGCCGCCGCCCCCTCCAGGGCGGGTTAAAAAAATCCACCAACTGCGCCGCCGCGCACCCCCAAGGCGCCCGCCGCCACCTGGCCGGGGTGAGCTACCAAAGGCGGAGGGAGCGGGGAGGCTGCGGGGGCGCCCGGGAAGAGGTCCGCGCCCTCCGCCGAACAAAGGGGCCGCCGCCCTCGGGCGTCGCGGCCAGGGAGGCGCGGGCTGCCAGGCCAGGTCCCCCAGGTCGCCCCAGGGCCGAACGGCCAGGGGCCGGGCGCCGCCCTCGCGTGGGCGGGATGGGGTGGCGGGCGAAGGTGCGGGGCTTGACCCCGCGGCCCGCGGGGCAGCAGGGGTTGCAGGGCGAGGGGTGCCGCGACTCACCCAGGTGCCGAGAGAGACAGATGCGCGGGCGGCAGCCGGGCCTCCTGTCACCGCCCCCGCGCTGTGCAGGTGCCCACAGCTGAAAGCCCCTCGCTGCGCCCGCCGTGCCCGCCGCTGCGGGGGCTGGGCCGGGGGCGGGGACTGGGGCGGGGGCTGGAGGCGGGGACGCGGACCGCGGCTGGAGACCGCGCTTACTCGACTGCGGGGCGTGAGCGCGCAGGGCCTGGGGTAGCCCCGGGTGCCTGAGCTCCGGGTGGTGGGCAGGAGATGGCAGGCGACGCGGCGCTCAAACCCAGCGGGCACCTCGGGCGTTCCTCGCCGCCCCACCCACTCCTCACCTCCCGCCGCGCCCCGAATCAGGGCGGGGTCGCTAGGGTTGAGCAGGGGTGGCGCGCGGGCCTTTCAGCCCTCCAAGTGGGGCATCCAGCTCTCCGGGAGGGGATAGCCCGGGCCTTGGGTCTTTGTATGAACTCCGAGGGCACCTCAGCTCCGTAGGGCCTTCTCCAACCCGCCTTCTCTCCTCTCCTTGACCCTGCCACCAGGCCCCACCCACAGCAGCCTAAGAACCCCTAGAGAAAAGTCCCTGGGGGTTAGGAAGAACTGAGGGTGGGGCATCGTCCTCCTCATTTCGTTTTCAGGGCCTTGGAGTTTCCTTGGGGAAGTCATACTGACTCCTGCCTAGGGAGTCCCACGCAGAGTATGGCCAGGTCCTGCTCCTCCCAGTTCAAGCTCCATTATCTGAATGAGAAAGGACAGGGAGACATCTTCCTCTGTTTTGCTTCTCATCTCAGACCCTCAAGAGCGAGAGCCATAGACTCTGGATAGAGCCCCTCTCTAGGAAGTATGGAACTCTGATAACCAAAATATTTCCTTAGGCAAAACAGCTTAAAATGAGAGTTTTAGCAGTGGCTGTGGATAGCATGCTGCCTCTACCCAGATTCCTGCCTTTTCAGTGCAGAGGAAAGTGTTGAACATTGTCATCTTGGAAGGACTGACAGCTAGGCAAGAAATTAAAAGGAGCCTGTCACAACTTCCCTCCCTTTGGTGACCTTTGCCTGCTTTGGTCTAGGCTGAGGTCCTGGCTTTTGTTAAGTTACAGGTGACAGCTGCCAGTGGCAGCAAATTAACTGACCTGCCAGCTGGGGAGGTTGGTAAGATTTTGGTGGCCCCAAATGGGGCATGCACTACTGCCTAAGTTGCAGTTTTGTGCTGTTTGAGGGGCTGGGTACCAACCAAAAAGGAGGCAGGAAGCTTGGCCTCACCACCTTGGGGAGATACCCACCTCTCACGGTTTTCCTTTGTAAGGGGATGGTGAGGGTCAGTGACCAGTGTAGAGAGTGAGCCTGTGTCTGTGGAACTTCTTCCTTCTACTAAGTTGTGGTTCTTGGCACAGAAATCAGGAGCAAGTGCTTAACAGCACAAGCTGGAGCCACGGTTTTCTGGCAACAGTTTACTTCACTATTTCCATGTTGTGCTCTGATACTGGGGTCATGCTGACTTTAGAAGGCTTCTATAGGAATTAAACTAGTATAGTCCTAGGCATGTCGTTTAAGTCACTTTTATTATGAAGATGAAATGATCACTACTGCATGAGAGATTCAGACTTTCTTGAGTTCTACTTTTTCAATCACGTCAGACTTAATTATTGGAGAAAACTGGTCATCATCTACTAAAATAATCCATGAGACTTTATCTCTCATCCGAATTCCCCAATGGCTATCTAACAAGAGCTTTGACCCCATGACATGTCTGTCTGGATGGCCAAGAGCACTTGCAGTGGCCTTGAACTACTGCAGACACTCCCCTTGCTTCAGATCATTCGTGAACCTGAGTGAGCATTCTGGTGGGTCTGACTTCAGACCTGACCCCCTGAAAGTGGAAACATACTGGGTGATGAAATAAGAGCTATTAGTTCAAGCTCAGGTGTGGTGGAAACAAGCTGCTTGGCTCCCTCAGGAGGAGTTAGTCACTCCAGGCACATAGGTCACTGCTGAGTCCCTGGAAGCTTGAGAGCTTGGTTCCTGTTACCAGGGTCTCCCTCTTTGGCTCCTGGTGGAGCATGCATGCTCTTGGGAGTGGGGGTGGTGGGGTTTTCAACACAGAAAAATGGAACAGTGCAAGGGCCAGGCTATTTCCCTCTAAGAAATGCTCCTACCTTGTTTGATAGCTCCTGGCTCTAGTATAAATTGCCAAATCATCATGGTGGTCATCTAATATGGCAGAAGCCCTTAAAATAAAAGCCCATCTTCCCCAAGACCACCTCCCCTTTCTTCTCCAACTCAGCCCAAGGTACAATTTCCATTCACCCTTCCCAGAACCTCAGAGAGGATCCCCAATCAGGTCACTCAAGTATATCTAAACTTCAAACTCCACTCCTGGCAAAAGGCCATAAAAGCCTCAGCTTCCCTTTTTCCAATCTACAGAATTGTTTATATTCCCCCGATTCTCTCCATCTCCTCCAAGATAATAAAGCCCCTTTCCCTTTCTCCTCCTGCCTGTCTCTTTGCTACACTGGTCTCCTAAAAAAACCTATCAGTTTTTAGTTCTTCACAGACACTTCACAAGTCACTGCTTTGCAAAATGAACAGGGGAAGATTGGCTGGCCTGTATATAGGCTGGAGATGAAGACCCTTTCTTAAAGTTGTGCTGATTTATCAGGCATGGTGCTAACTGCATGAAATTGATGCCTGCAGCCGGGCGTGGTGGCTCACGCCTGTTATCCCAGCACTCGGGAGGCAGAGGCAGGAGGATTGGTGTGAGTTCGAGACCAGCCTGGGCTACAAAAGTGAGCTCAAGGTCAGCCTGAACTGCACAGTGAGACCCTGTCTCAAAAAGACAAAAAAAAAAAAAAAAAAGAAAGAAAGAAATTGATGCCTGCTTTAGCTCACTTAAGCAGAAAAGGGCTTTGTTTAAGGGAGATGGGGCAGTTCTCAGAATCTCAGGAACTAGACCTGACCCTGCAGCCTTTGTGTGGTGTTCAGTTCACCATTAGTCAGCACCACCTATAGACATAGACACTGGACACTGGACACCAGCTGCTGCCAAGACCAGGGCGGTAATGCTGCAACTGTCACCATCCTCACCGTGATGAATTCCTAGTGGCTTGGCTTACTTGTGGCACCAGTTTCTCACAGTCCAGAGGGAGCATCTGGTGGGAGGAGCCAATCACATCCACTGCAAAAGCTTCAAAGGAGGCTGAGAAGAGGTGTTTTCAGTTCTCTAGTGGAAGGTGGCCTCTGTCCCATAGGAAGGGCATGGCGGATGTTGGTCACCCAAAGAGTGACCAGTGTTCACTCCAGATAATAAAGGACTTGTGAAACTGTTATGAGATGGTACACATGGACACAACCAGGAGCCTAGCATGGAAGGGCCCAAGTCTGGTCTTGGGGATTCAGACCACACACTATAAATCCTCAATGTCAATCAGTGATGCTTCTTCATGCTTTGATCTTTGATTTTTTCGGCAGGTGAAAGGCAAAAGGACCTTGAGAACAGTGTGGCTTGCTGTCCTTCCAGATGCAGAGACAGCTCCAGCCCTGCTGCCAGGAGGACAGGTGACTGGGATTTTCCATTGTGGTGATGAATTGGGCTGAGTCACCATCCCTCTATGGTCCCCTCGTGACTATGACTGGGAGCAAGTGAAGAGAACTACTGAGGGGTGGGGGGGCAGAGAGGCACTTGGGACCATAAAATCGGCATCCTTTTAGCAGACAGGAGGGAGGCAGCAACTACTCCCCCTCCTCACTGCCATTCCCCAGTCATTAAGAGCCACATAGCCCAAGGAGAGAAAGCAGATCCTTGCTACTCCCTGCTAGTATTGATTCAGGACCTTCTAGGTGCTGAGCCCTGCCTGTGGCATCAGCTGGAGAGTCAGAGCTGATAGGATGTTGACCTTGCCTTTACTATTCATGCTCTGATGGAGAAAACTACTTCAGAGTCCCACAACTGACTGTTAAGATGTGTGACTGAGGTTAATGTGGAGTGCACTAGGGGCTTGGAGGGCTCAGCAAGGGCTTCCTAGAGGAAGAGGTATCTGAACCTGCAGAGATGGAAAGTCAACAGATAAAGGTGGGAGGGGCGGTGACAGAAGGAGAGTGCCACCCACTTAGCTGTTTAGCCACCCACTCATCCAGCCATCCATTTCTACACTGGGTCAGCCAGGCCTTTGCAGAGTCCAAGGAGGCACCGAGTGGATCATGTGACAGCACCCCCATCGGCAGCTGCTGCCTTGAGGTGGAAAAAGCTGGATATGCCTGAGCAGACGTCAAGGAAGCCACATGGAGGAAGTGGGCAGGAACGAATGCCTGGCCTTAGCCTGGCTCTGAAGTCTCACCAGCTAGCAGTTATCTGCTGCCTGTTACTAGACCATGGCTGACTGCTCACTGGCTACAGTGCCACCTCCCTTCTCCCATACCATGCTCTCCAGGTAACTACAGATGCCCTACTATTTCCTCCCCCACCCAGCAGGCAGCAGATTGCTTCAGAGGCCTTCTGTCTCCCCAAGAAACCTCTAGTCATGGGAAGCCCTAGTTACTACCCAATCAAGGCAAAAGGCAGGTCTGATACTATTTTTTTTAATTACAATAGTAACATATAGCCAGGCGTGGTGGCTCACGCCTGTAATCCCAGCACTTGGGAGGCTGAGGCAGGAGGATCGGTGCGAGTTCGAGACCAGCCTGGGCTACAAAAGTGAGCTCAAGGCCAGCCTCAACTGCATAGTGAGACCCTGTCTCAAAAAGACAAAAAAAAAAAAAAAAAAAAAACAATAGTAACATATATTCAGTACTCCAAATTTATAAGCTGCACAGCAAAATAAAAATCACTCTCCCATGGTGGGTGGCTGATGGCCACCCAGCTTTTTTTTTTTTAAATCTTTTTTCTCCCGCTGGCCTGAGCTTGTGCTTCAGGGATTGATCAGAGTCATCAATTCCCCTGTGGACCCAGAGAGATCTGAGTTCCTGGCAGTTACAAATCTGGCAAAAAGCTGAGGAAAAGCTATTTGCTCTTGGAACAGAAAGGCTGTTCTCTGTCCTACAGAGAAATCACACATCCAGAGGAACCCTGTCCTGGGTGCTGAGGAGCCAGCCTGCCTTTCTGCAGGCTCAGGTTTCCTGGAAAGCCTTGCTTGTCTTTGCACACATCTCTTGGGTGACTTTGTAAGGCCACTCTGCAACCTCCCCTTCAGCCGGTCCCACCCTGGGCCTGAACTGAGGCTTCCCACAGACCTGGGCCTGTGCTACTCTCCAGACTTGGGGTAGATTTGGTCCTATGGCTGGACCACCCCACGACTCCTTGTCAGGGGCTTTAGTGTCCCCACAGGGCATTCAGCACCATAACAGTATGCTTGGATTGAATCAGAGGTTTCAATCAAGTTCCAAATACAGCCCCTAACTTATAATGTTTGATATATGATCTAATGTTATAGTTGGGTGAAAGTGATACACATTCCGTTGAAACCAGACTTTGGGGGTTGGGGAGACAGTTTGGCAGTCTAAGTGCCTGCCTGACAAGTGCAAGGACCCAGGTTAGATCCCTGGCACCACATGCTGTGCCCGCCCTGGAATCCCAAGTGTGCTGTGCCGGCCACTGAAATTGAGCATGGTGGTGCAAGCCAGTAATCCCACCACGGGGGGAGGCTGAGGCAAGAGGATCACTACAAGTCCGAGCTGTGTAGCAAGACCCTATACCAAATAAATAAATGAATAAATATTAAAAAAAAAAAAAACACCCAGACTTTGAATTTTGATCTCTGGCAATGGGGCAGTTTAAAACTCTGCAAATTCTAGATAGTGACAGTGAGCCCCAGCTCCCAGTTGTCAGTGTGATATGAAAGAAAACCATGAATACAGTGCGCTGTGTTGCCAAGCTCAGATGTTCAGGAGTTAGATGTATTAAATACATTTCCAGCTGATGTATGATATTCACAAACTTATGGATTTATAGGAACACTACTGCATTGTAAGCAAGGAGCACCTATAAAGGAAAGAGAAGCACTGACTTGGGATCCTGCTCTGAGAGCCCCCAAAGCCACGCTTAGGCCTGATGATTTGCTAGATGGGCCCTCAGCACTGAAGAAAGTCATTATATTATCTCTAGTATTCATTGTAGTGAAATAATACAGCTTAAAAATCAGAGCCATGGGGCCCGGCAGGATGACTCAGTGATCTAAAGCGCCTGCAGGTGGCTGCAGGGCTGCGGTTCGGTCCCAGCACCACATGCTGCACCAGCCCTGCCCTCAGGGCAAGCTGGGCCAGCCATAGAAATAAATAAATAAACAAACAAAAAGTTCTGAAATAAGAAAAAATAAAAAAATAAAAAATCAGAGCCAGGCATGGGGTACATGCCTGTGGTCCCAGCACTCAGCAAGCTAAGGGGAAAAGATTGCCGCACATAAGGCCAGGCTCCCCCCCAACGCAATGAAACACATTAATTCTTCCAGCAAGAATGTATGGCAATATATGCAAAGTATTGCCAAACAGAAAAGCTTACATAATCTTTGGCATTAGTGATTTTCAGGGGGAGGTGTCCCCACATATACAAGTAACACCCATAAAACTAACCTTAGCCAGCCATTGTCCAGGCCTCCAGAAGCCCAACTGGTTCACTGTGGCCCAAGGTCCCCTAAATACAAAAGCTGCCATCAAGTAGGATATGCCAAGGGTGTGTTGGTCCTCTTCAAGGGCCAGTTCAAACTTGGAATATGCAGAGTTTGAGTGAGCCAGGCCTTTGGAATTGACTACTTGCTCTTCAGAAGCTAATCACAAAAGTGGTTCAACACCAAGAAGTTAGGTGGGACCTCATGACAGCACTCCCTCTAAGCAAACAGTAGGCTAGTATTGCTGACTTTGGAGGTGAAGGGGCCAGCAGCCATCAGTGTACACCAAGAGCCCTACGCAGGCGTGTTTGCACAATTCTTGTCTCTAATCAATACATGGATAACTAAGCAGTCCCCTCTGGCTCCTGCAGTAGATATGGGTCAGACGTCCATGACTATGGGGAAGCAGTAGGCTCTGCAGATGGGGGAGACATGATCTGGAATCCCTCCTTATATGTCTAAACCAATTTGTGCTTTCTTTCCTTGGACCTTGCTGGTATTGCAACTTATTCTGGGAAAGAAGGCCTTCTGCACTGGGAACTGAACTCAGGACCTCATGTGCTACCACTGAACTGTGTCTTTTTTTTTGGGGGGGGGGGACTGGGATTCAAGCTCACAACCTTGCACTTGCCAGGCAGGTACTTGTGCCATGGAGCTATCTCCCCAGCCCCACTGAACTGTGTCTTCAGCCTGCTTCTGCCCTTTTTAATGAGTGCTCTGACCTCTGGCCTGTTCCTTGTCTCTGGCTGTAGGTCACATCTGTTTCTTGACTCGAGGGTAGAGTAGCTCATCTTTTAAAATATCATATCATTCCACTCTGCTCTGTCCAGCCTCCACACAGAGCTGAGCCATCAAAGGCTCAGCTGTCGGCTCATGCAGGCTTCATGGCCCAGAGTTGGGCAGTGCTGGGTTCGACCTTCTACTACCTGGGTAGCCTTAGGCAAGTATCCTAACTTGACAGAATGTTTTCATTTCTTAAATGGGTCTCATGATAAAGTTGAGGAGTGGGTTGACAACTGAGGAGCCCCCATCCCCAGCCAGTGGTGTCTGTTGGAGCCCATTGATTGGTGGCTACCTGGACAAAGAACCACATGATTCAGGCTACAAAGTGTTGGAGCAAGAAGAATCTTTGGGATGAGCTTGGAGGTATACTGGCTCATTTGGCCACCTCAGAACTGGGTGCTGAGAAGGCAGCTTGGCCCAAGGTTTCCAGATCTTGGGCAAGGGAGCAGAATTCATGGCTATGGCAGGCAGAGACCTGGAGGGGCTTTGGAGTGCCATGAGGACTGAGGGGGCTGCTCCCCGCAGAGCCTTTGCATGTCCATTTTCTCTGCCATGGTTCCTCTTCATTCCTCTTCGCTCCTCTTCCCGCACTTTCCTCAGCTCATTCTGCTTGTCTTTTTGCTGTCAGTTTAAGCTTCCTGGATCCCCTGATTCCCCATCTCTGTACTTCTCTTCAATAGCACAACTAATCATAACAACAATTGGCCGCCAACTATGCTGGACCCCATACTAAAGGCATCACCTACGCATATAGCTTATTTAATTTTTTCAGCATTTACAAAGGTAGTTGTGGCTTTACTTTTCTTATTTATTTATTTATTATCACGGCTGGCTCAGCCTGCCCTGGGGGTATGGCTGGCACGGCATGTGGTGTTGGGCATTAAACTGTGGTCTCTGTGCTTGCTTGAGTTTGCCTAAGCAGGCACCTTAGACCACTGAGCTATCTTGCCAGCCCTATTTTTCTGATTTTATAGACAAGCATATAACAGAAGAGAAGGGCTCAACTTCATTGGTGATAAATAGCACTTGTATATATCTGTCGGTTATCCAGTGGTCTATCTAGGGGTTATCTTCACAGATCTCTACTCCACACAGTGAGCTTTCTTTTCTCTCTCTCTCTCTCTCTCTCTCTCTGCCTGCCTGCCTGAGAAAGGGTGTTCCTATGTAGTTTAGGCTGGCCTTGAGCTCACTTCTGTAGCCCAGGCTGGTCTCGAACTCGCACCAATCCTCCTGCCTCAGCCTCGTGAGTGTTGGGATTACAGGAACACACTACCACGCCTGGCAGCCCCACACAGTGAGCTTTCTGAGAGCAGGAACTGTGTCAAGTCCTCCCAGTCCCAGACTGAGCCCAGGGCCTTGCACATGCTGGGTAAGGACTCGACCACTGATCTCACTGGGCTGCATCCCCAGTTCTAGGAACTATGTCTTTTTCATTTTTCAAACCCAGCAGTAGGCCTGGCACTTAGTATGAGTTTAATATATGGTGCCCCTCCCCCAGTATGTGTTGAGTAAATGATGAGTGAATATTTGTAAACTGCCAATGCAAGCTTGGAACACTATGGGCAATAAACAAATACTGTCTTAGTACTGCACCTCCATGGGGCAGAATAATCCCTGCCAGCCTCAAAAACCCAAGTCCTTCCACTGGGATTATGTTTCACTACTGTTGGGATTATGGTCTGAGTAGTGCTGAGACTATGGGTGTGGCCTGAAGCTGATAGACTAAGGCAGAGAGCCTGATGTAATTTAAAGAGAGACAGAGAGCTGGGCGTGGTGGTGCACGCCTGTAATTCCAGCACTCGGGAGGCTGAGGCAGGAGGATCAGTGTTAGTTCGAGACCAGCCTGGGCTCAAGGCCAGCCTGAACTGCATAGCGAGACTCTGTCTCAAAAAGACAAAAAAAAAAAAAAAAAAA
>PVJA010027111.1:0-28935 GCA_004027025.1 Myocastor coypus | reverse complement strand
AGCATTAAAAGAAAACTCGCAAATTGGGAAAAATTTATAGCGAACTGACCCTCAGACAAAGGACATCTGCTGGGCAAGTGCAAGGTCGTGAGTTTGAACCCTGGTCCCACCAAAAAAAAAAAAAAAAAAAAGAATTAAAAATAATCAGGCCCTGAAAATTCAAAGACCCAATCCAAAAATGAGCATCAGAGATTTATACGCAGTTCTCAGATGAAGAAATGCAAATGGCAAATAAATATATGAGAAAATTTCAACATCATTGGTCATTTAAAAAAACACTAATTAAAATGTCCCCAGGATTCCACTTTATCCCGGCAAGAATGGCTATCATGAAGAAGTCAACCAGTAACAAATGCTGGAGGGGCTGTGAGGGAAAAGGAAACCTACTCCAGTGTTGGTGGGAGTACAGACTGTTACTGCTTCTATGTAAATCAGTGTGGAGATTCCTCAAAAAGCTAGGATAGGAGATCCCATTGAACCCAACTATTCCTCTCCTGAGTACTTTTCAAAGTACTGAAAACATCATACCACAGCAGTATATGTGTACCCCTATTTATATTAGTGCAATTTGTCATAGCTAAATATTGGAAACAACCCTAATGCCCATCAAACTGAGGAATGGATGAAAAAAATGGAGTAGTTGTACACAATGGAGTATTGCTCAAATATAAGATAAACTTAAAGCTTTTATCGGTAAGTGAATGCAACTACTCACCATACTCATAAGTGAAATTAATGAGACTTACATGTGCAAAGGTATATTGTCACTAGTGTAAGAACCTGAAAAAATAAATAAAATCTAAAAGGTTCAGTAAAAAACAATAAACAAAGAAAGGATAACAAAAGATATGGTTTTTGTTAACCAGTGGAGTACTACTCAGCCATAAAACATAAACTTGACACATTCATAGCGAAATAGACGGATCTTGATATCATACTGTCTTTTTTATGTATGTTTAGTACAGGATCTACAGGGTCTCACTGTGTAGATCAGACTTATAGAGATCTGTAGAGATAAGAAATTATCATCTCAAGAGGCAAAAAGCAATAAACAAAGCCCAGGGACAGCTGTGGTCTGTTACTTGGAAATTCTACAAAACTGAGATTCAAGGAGAAAAATAATAACTTATCCTGAAGGCTCTTTGTTGTCTCCTCCCTTCCTTGGAATCTTTCTAATTAGCATTTGTATGAACCTAGCATTGCGCAAATGGTGGAGGTCAGAGACTGTAGCCTTTTTTTCTTCTCTTGTTTTGTAATTTTTTATTTATTACTTTTAATAAGAAATAACAATATGATAGTTTCAAAACACTTTAGTAGTACATTCGCAATAATTGACACATTACATATTGTTGTCCCTATAATAGTTATACAGAGCATGGAGTGTAAACATGATAAATTTTTTTATAGATATTGGTAAAGAAAGAAAAAAGAAAAAAATTCTTCTCTTTGAACTGAGAGGAAGTAGTTGTATACATAGTCCAGTGTTCCTTATTTACATTGGGTTACTGGTGAAACTGGCAATGTTGTAGCCTTTCTTTATTAAAGTGATTATGAGCCGGGCGTGGCGGACATGCCTGTAATCCCAGCACTCGGGAGGCTGAGGCAGGAGAATCAGTGTGAGTTCGAGACCAGCCTGGGCTACAAAAGTGAGCTCAAGGCCAGCCTCAACTGCATAACGAGACCCTGTCTCAAAAAGACAAAAATAAATAAATAAAATAAAATAAAGTGATTATGCACATGAGCAAGTACCTTGGCCCAAAATAAAAGTGAGGTACTTCTGAAGGTCGGGACCCACTTCAAGAGAGGTCCACCGAATTGATATCATATTCTTTTTTTTTTTTAGAATTTTTTATTTTATTTATTTATTTATTTTTTCTTGTTTCAGAACCTTTATTTGTTTATTCACTAATTTTTATGGCTGGCTCAGCCTGCCCTGAGGGCAGGGCTGGCACAGTATGTGGTGCTGGGGATTGAACTGCGGTCCCTGCAGCCGCCCAAGCTTTCCCAAGCAGGCGCTTTAGATCACTGAGCCATCCCTCTGGGCCCCGATATCATATTCTTAAGTGAAAAAAGTTATACATATACATGTAAATGTCATATGCCTCTCTGTTGTGAGAAACTGAAAGTATAAATAACCAAAATGTATAACAGATACTGTAAACTAAGAAGCAACTGTTCAAAGAGAAAAGGGAATGAATGGGCTGCAAAGGAAACGAGTACATTGAGGTAAAAGAATAAAATGCAGGTGCCAGGGATACAGCTCAGCATGATAAGCACCTGCCTGGGAAGAGCAAGTTCTTCAGTTCAATCCCCAGTATCAAAAAAAAAGAAAGAAAGAAAGAAAGAAAGAATGAAAGAAAGAAAGAAAGAAAGAAAGAAAGAAAGAAAGCAAAGCAAAGCAAAGCAAAGCAAAGCAAAGCAAAGCAAAGAAAAGAAAATGGAAACAAAGCTTTGTAAGAACAAAATGGTTGAGAACGAAATGAAGGAATGGAGGAAAAGGAGAATTTAAGATATATTTGTACAGGTACAAATTCCCTACATTGAATGTGATCATTATGTATATCTAAATTGTACCAATACAATTAATTATAAATAAATCCGTTGTATGTTAAAACATTTTATGAATTACATTTTTAAAACAAAAATAACAAGAATTGAAGGAACTACATATTGTTACAATATATTCCCAACATCTGGCTTAGTAGAAGATTAATAGATTTACATATGTTCCTATATTGAATTCATGAAAATATCAATTCTATATAGTCTCTGCAAACACATTCTAAGAAATTTAAGGAGATGCTTAACTTATCTAGTAGTCTAACTACATGATAATCATTCACTATACACTTATACAGCCTGGAAGTAAAAAAAGAAATGAAGATAATATTTTAGTATTGTACTAAACCCTTTAAAGTTTTTCAATGATGCAAAAAATTTCCTGAAACACATTTTAAGAAATGTATAGGAATCTTTAACTTTTTAGTAGTCCAGCTACTTGATGACCATTTTATTGTGCTGCTTCTATGTGGTGAACATAATAGTAATGACTAGGCATAAAATATGCAGAGAAATTTAGCCCACTGGCTTCCTAGGAGACATACTTGCAGAAAATGTTATGGAATAAATAGGTAAGCTGTGTTTGCAGGATGTAATTTGAGAATATCAACATCAACATATAGCCAAATCTATGTGAAATAAGAGAATCATCACAAGCAGAAGTGAATCACATAACAAGTCTAAGCCTTTGACCATTAAGTGAAGCAAAAGATTCTCTAAAATATTTAAGCAAATTTTTGTTGATTAGTATCTTGTAGAGAGATATTTTGATTCCTTGCAAGTGCAATTGGTTTAAGTATTCACAAAATTTCTGAAACATACCAGGCATGAAATTAATCAAATAGCTATAACAACTTTCCATTCCAGTTTTCTTTCCACATTTCAAATACAATCAATTACTGTATTTTATCACTTCTTGCCTTAGATTCTGCTTCAAAAACTTTAACCACTGTCTTTCCATTATCTAAAAGTCTTTTCACTAATTGTCTATTTGGTGTCTACTTGACAATGCTTCAATTTATTTTTTTTTAATTTTTTTTCTTGTTTCAGAACCTTTGTTTGTTTATTCACTCATTTTTATGGCCGGCTCAGCCCGCCCGAAGGGCAGGGCTGGCACAGCATGTGGTGCTGGGGATCAAACCACGGTCCCTGCAGCCGCCCAAGCTTTCCCAAGCAGGAGCTTTAAACCCCTGAGCCATCCCGCTGGGCCCCTGACAATGCTTCAATTTAGACTAAGACCAACTAATCAATTCCTTAGCAAATGCTTCTGGTTAACAGTATCTGCTATAGAAACTAGGTCTTAGTTCATGGGAATCCTTCCCTCTTATTTATTATATCATTTTGTTGTTTACTGTAGGCACTTGCAAAGAACGTGGTAAATATCATTTAATACCTACATTGTACACTTTTTACATTCTCATGTGTTTTTATTTTATTTATTTATTTATTTATTTATTTATTTATTTATTTATTTATTTTGTCTTTTTTGAGACAGGGTCTCGCTATGCAGTTGAGGCTGGCCTTGAGCTCACTTTTGTAGCCCAGGCTGGTCTCGAACTCGTGCCAATCCTCCTGACTCAGCCTCCAGAGTGCTGGGATTACAGGCGTGAACCACCACGCCCAGCTCTCGTGTTTTTATGTGTTCAACCTGTATGTTTTTGAAAAATACTAAAACCATTCAATACAGAATCAACTATGCCATTCATTCATCCTCTCATTCAGATTTTATGTTTGGATTTCATGTTATCAGGCAAAAATGTGTTTAAATTTTTTTTAGGAAAGAAAACTAGACATATATACATATATAATTACATTTCTGTGAAATTTTTCTTTTTGCTTAATCATAACTTTAAAACTAAGTTTTACTTTTAATTTGAGTAGTAACCTTTCCTTTTTACTTTGTACTATTATATATTCTTCTGTTAAGTTTTGTACTACCATTTTTGAGCATCTTGAATTGAAAGCTTAGTTTATGATCAGTCTTACTTGTCTTCTAATTGGAATATTTAATACAAAGAAAGATCTGTTATATTTTTACTTCCTGTTATGTATAGCTCTCCCTTTGTATCCATTAATTTTTTTTCTTCTTGGAGCAAATTGTCAAGTAGTTATTTCAGGACACACTTTTGAATGAGATCCTTACTAAAATCTTAAATAATTTAAATTATTTCTATTTCACATTCTTACTCTTTGATAGTCTGCATAAGTATAAGAAATTAAGATCAAAATTACTTTTCTTTGCACCTTTAAAATGTTGACACATGTCATTTTAACACCTACTATTAATGCTATTTTTTCCCCTTATTTTATATGTATTATTTCATGCAGATTGTCTTAGTTACTTTTTACTCGTTGCTGGGACAAATACCTGACACTCAAAATGAAGGAAGGAAAGGTTTATTTAGCTCACACGTGGTGGAGGTTTCAGTCCATATTTCACTGGCCCAAGGCTGAGTGGAACAGGGCAGAGAGCATCCAGTTCATGGCGGTGGAATAGCAACAAAATGGTGACAGAGGCAGCCAACCAAACAGGCAGGAAAGCAACAGCTCTAGTCTGTCTCCCTGTCTCTCTTTCTATTCCAGTCAGGCTCTCTGCCTTAGGATACCTGCCCTAGACCACACCCATAGTCCTAGCTCTATTCAGGCCGATAATCCCATCAGTATTAAAACTCATAATCGCAGGGATCATGGATCAAGTCTCAATCTATAGAAGTCCTCACCCAATGACTACATGAGGCTTTGGAGGGACAACTAGACATAAACCATAACACTGATAATCCAGTTTTCATGAATCTATTTATTCTTAACATTCTCAAATATATAATATATATGTTTGAGGCCTAGTTCCTCTTCCACATATTAATTATATTTAATTTTTCTATTCTTCAAGCAGGGTATGTTTTCAACCTTAAGGCTTGTGCTAGTTTTTCCTGCTAATTTGTTATGTCTATTATTATTGATTTTACATTTTCTTTTAACTATAAGGCTCTTTCAACGTGTAACCTGTGTCCTTTATCATGTAAAGCATTCAATTTATTGTTTAAACCCAATAATTCTATTACATGTATAGCTTAGTGCTCTACTTCTGCTATTTGCTGATCCTATTGACATTTTTGTAGAATAAAATATCCCTACTGGCTTTTCTAATTTTGCATTGTGAGGTCCTATTCAGCAGGGATATAGCAGGCAGAATCCTCTGAGGTTTGGTTTAAAGTTATGTTTTCCTGAGGATTTGCGTATTTGCTGCACTTAGGTGGCACTTAGATTCATTAACAGTCTTGGACCAATTTCTATGCTTCATTTTCAGCCTCAGGGTACATAGTCAATGCAAGTAGGATAAATTAAATTTCCAAACCTTCATCAAGGCAAGTGTGTGGCTCACATATTAATGCATGGTTTTTCACCCAGAGTCCAGCTTGATAAATAGGAACTCTGTTTTCATCTCTGTTTGCATGCCAGAAATCTCATTCCCCATAACATTATGTGGAGGACAGTGTTTTCTTAGTTATTTTTGTAGAGTTTCATGTGTACCTTCAATTTGAATTCTACTCATATATAGTAATTAGAAATCAAGCCATTCGTTGAATGAAGCCAGCGAATTATTTTATGGCAATCAAACATTCTGCATCCATTTACCTCTGAGACTTTGATAACCTCTACATATTTAATGTGTAGGAATTCTCTTATTGCACCCTCTATTCTGCATTTAGATTTTTAAACATTACATCTAAAATACCTAGATATTTCACAGCAGTAATTCCTTCTGGTAAATCTATAAAGTATGTGAAATATTTTCTTCTGCTTTCAAATTTTAAGATTGACTCCTTCTTTCCCCTGGCATTTTAGTTTTGTATTAGAAAACGCATAGCATTTCTGTTATTTCTGAGAATTTGAAATATATATTGAGTGATGATAGTAATATATTCGCTGTATGAAATCATGAATTATAACCTCTAATTAGTACTTCATAATATAGCTAGAATTTTATTATTGTAGTGCAACAAAATCAATCATATCATGATTATATTTAAAATTCATCATGTGTACTCTTGAGGATTACAGAATAAAATCCAAGGTCTTTTAAAGTTCTTTGAAGATCTCATCCATGAACAGAGCAGGTATTAATTAAAAATAACCTGAATATAATAGTGGTCACTAACCTCTCCTTGCCGGAAGTCTCTCCCTTGAACACCAGAAGGGAATTAGCTATAAACTTTAGAGAGTAGATTCACATTAGTGTGTTTGGAATTGGGAGAATTCCTAAAGTTCACATTCAAAGGAATGAGAAAATCTCTCAGGGTAAAAAGCTAATATTCCTCTATCATACATAATTTAGGGAAGATCTTCCTTATTCATTAGGAAAATTAATCAGGATAAGGATTTTCATTATCCACTCCAGTAGGATGTTCTGAAAGGTGGTAAGCAGGAAGGAACAGTATTGCCAAGAGTTCTTCCTGTTTCCTGTAAATAGTGGGTATGATGGAGCAGAAGGTTCATGGAGCACCTTCCTTCCAACAACCGCCTCAAGCTCCAGTCTTTGGTCACTAAGAGCACAAGTGTATATGACCCTCACCTTTCCCTGATGCAATACTTAATCTTCTTTTATTTAGCTTTAACATTCTCCTTCCTTCTTCAGTCTCACTTTCATTAAGCTGTCTCCTGTTTACTAAAATCTATCTTGATATTTTTTAGTATTCTAAAGAAAGTATACCTGTCTCTCTCTTGTAGAAATATACATTTTGCTATGCATAATTTTCCCCTCCACTTCTTTCCTTCATCTGAATCTCTGAAACAAATATTTTTGGAGAAGTTTCATTTCGTCTTAGTTTTCCCATAACCTAGGATAGGATAGTTCTTTCAGGAAAATATTGGAGTCCATGCATGCATTTCCACTATGATCAAATTTTAGTGAACATACTTGTACAAGATTTTTTATTTCTCTACACATATACACACATGCACAAGTATTCATAAATGAAAACTTTTCTCTTTGTACATTATTGATTTAGGTCCAAAGTCAAATGTAGGGCTCAGCCAGTCTATAGATAACTATATTCAATTTTACTGAAAATCTATTTTATTATGCTAATTGTATTTTATTTGTATATATTTCTGTATGCCTGTATACTTATTATATCGATTCAGATTATTATAGGTTTCTATAGAACATAGCACAAGTTATATTTTCCATATGTACTCCACACCATCACTATGTTGTTGAAACATGTTTTGTTACCAAAAATATATGTTGAATAGACTGCATATACTTGAAAAATTATGTTCATAACTTTACTCATGAATATAATCATATGAGTGACTTCTAAGAAATTATAAATTAGAAACTACTTGAAAGAATCATCACTCTGAACAATTTATTCTGCTACCCAAGGAAATCATGCAAAATTTCCTAAAAATGCTATGCTTCTCTAGAATAATAACATACAATATCCTGATTCATAGATATTAAAAGAACATCTAAAAGTATAATGTACAATTAATGATGCAAAATTAAACATGCATTTGAGTTACTCCTTCTGCTGGAAGGAAAAATCAAATATACCGGGAGCATTAATTTCCATTTATCTTCAACTTCTGATCTGCATTCACATACATGTATTTGCATTCACAAGTTCAGATTTAATAAGTAGAAATGATTATTTTAGGCTGTGACTGATTATAGAAAGCCTATCAGGATCAGACTTAAATGTAATTTTCACAATGCCATCAAGTCAATCAAAACACAAACTACTGAATTTCTGATTTCACACTTCTTTGTCTTCATTAAGTGCATTACTGCCCTGGGAAAATCTTGACTTTAGCCAAAGCTCCTTATAAAACACTAACCTTTTTTGAGTAAATAAGTCTTACCATCACTCTATCAGTCTGTGTGCCCAAATGATAATAAAGAATGATATATTGATAGATGAGCTTCTGTTTTGCTTCTTTTCTACATTTAAAATAAACATTTTTTTCTTACTTAAGGCACTGATTTCTGTTTATTTGTATGCCAATTTTCACAGCCAAGCTACTTCTTATAAGAAAATTCACATCAGTTGTAAGAGCAAATCATGTGACTTCCACTAAATTAGTGATTTTCAAACTTGGCTGAACTCTGGAATCACCTGGGGAGCTTTAAAAAAGGACTTATGCCTGGGTCGCACCCCCTGAGATTCTGAGGTAATTGGTTTGGGGTTCAGCTTCCTGGGCATGAGATTTTTAAAAGCTTCCCAAGTGATTTGAATGTGCATCCAGGGTTGAACATCACTGCACTAATTAATAGAATAATAATGAATTGCCTAATCAGAAGAAGACTACACAGATAAACCTATAGCTATAAATGGGAACCTATTATGTTTCATAAAGAATATTTCTGAAGAAATGAAAACTTACGCGATTATGTGCCACCTTTTGTATGCAGACTTTCAGGAAAGTCTGGTAAATGTCCCAGTGAACTATAATTAAGACACTGGTAATTTTGTGTTTACATTACTTTATAGCACAAACATAAAGTGAATGTAACAAGATTCAGCTATTCATGAATTCAAGAAATATGAAGTTCTTATGATAAATTTTTCATTCTTCTGGGTGCTCCTGAAAAATAATTAGCATGGACCTACTGTTTATTTGCAACTTGAATTAACCCTAAATTGAGATGGGACAAAAGTTGTAAATGACAAAATTTAAACACAGAACTCACCATCACATTATATAAAACATATATTGAACCATGCTATATTTTTCTATCCAAAGCATTCCATTACTTGGTACATACAAAAACTTAAATGAATACCTATGATACATGAAAGTTCAACACAAGAGATAGTGCTTGTTCAATAAATATCCATATCCTTTCCATTTCTTCAGAAGCCTACCTTATAATTGCACTAAAACAACTTCTATATATTATTAAAATATCTGTTTAACTCCAAATTGACCTTTACATTACTTCCAATGAGGCTTACAAAATTATATTGAAAATTGTAATTAAGTTGAAAATTATATTGAAAACAATACAGATAAATACAGAATACAAATTAAAAATGTATTGATAAGAACAAAATCTTACTTGCCTTCCTAAGGTAAATAGAAATAACCTTATAACATATAGCTCCACAAATTTTATGCACAAGTACACACAGTGTTAAATATGTACAAAAATATGAGCATGTGAGTATATATACATGTGTACACATATATATGTGTATATAAAAGCATATATGACCTTTCTTTTCTTTGGCAAAAGTCACATGTTTTAAATTAAAGTGTTTCTTAGTATGCATAAATGAATTTGGTTTTTCCAGTGAAGAATCTGAAGTTGTTCTAAATTTGTCATTAATTTTGAAATATTCCTCTCAAAAGAATACATTTGTATGCTGCCAGGAAAGTTGCAATAGAGTGAAATGAATTGATGATGTAACAGAGAGAAAATGTGGTAACTTCAAAAATTATGTCTTTGAGATACTGAGACAAGGCAAGCTAGAAAGAGCTGGGCTTTGATACACACAATTTATTTCATTTGCAACATCAGTGGAGGCAGTAACTACACATGCAGAGTTAGATGGTTTGAAAAAATTGCTGATGAGATATCAAACCACAGTATTTTTGTATAAATTTCCTTGTTTTGATGAAGTTTTAGAGGAAAATGATATCCCGGTTTTAGAGGAAAAGTACACTAATCTTCTGAGGAAGAAGATATATCAATATTCAAGGAAAGTAAAGTAAAAATTCTGACCATGAAAGTATATAATTTTATACTAATATTTATTTAAAAGGGCATATATCACATAAAGGCATATTATCATCCATTCAGCATTCTTCAGCTAAGGAGAAAACCATTCAGTAGAATAACATCTAGTTATAGCTGGGATCAGAACTTTGGCAGTTGTGCACACCTGAGAGAAGAGTGAGCACTAGAATTACAGTAAACTACAACGTGAAAGTTAGATACTCAAGTGAGCATATGAAAGATTTAGCATAATATGTAATAATGAAACTATTACAGGCTGAATCATTAGATGTCCCATTGTGATTCATAATTTATAAGACATAATCTTCTAATCTAGATAAACTGGGGGTAGGAAATGTTTAAAGTGTGAAGCAATTATAGCAGAAGGCTTAGGTTGTGTGATTATTAGTATTAATGATGGCATGAGAGAGAGTGGTTGAGGTTGACAGAGACTGAGGTTGATGGGGAAATAATAACTGCAGGAGAATTTTCAGAAACTATGAAGACAGAGAATAGAAGAGTTCATCCCTATGGATGTTGAATCAGTCAAGTCCTGTATGATGACACAAGAAGATGTAGAAAGGACGAGAGTAAGCTAGTTGTTGAACATGAATAAATGAGAAGTGACCTAGAGGGCTGGTAGATAAGTGTATGAGGAGAGGTAATTTAATGAAGACTGATGGCATAAATTTCAGATCTAGATTATTCGAGGAAGAAAAATAGTTCAGAAACAACAGTGAGTGCAAAAAGGACATTTCTCCTTCAGTCCTTGGTTATTTGTGGGGTTCAAACTTTCATTGTATGTATAGGCTTTTGGGGTTTCAGATTCTGTGAATGATCTATTGCAATCCTATGTCTTCTTTTCATTTGAGATGTTTTCCCAAGTCATATTTATTTTCAGAATTTTCTATATATTCTGAATTGTGATAATATGTTTATCACTCATGTTCAAATAACTTTCCCCAGCTTGCATCTTTTAAAATGTATGGCATTTTTAGCAGAAGATTAATTTTGAGGTAATTCCAATCGTCAACTTTCTTTTTTCTTTTTTTCCTTTTTTTAAATGTATTTGGTTGTTACAGGGTTTCACTATGCAGTTCAAGCTCGTGGTGGTCCTCCTGCTTTCAGCCTCTCCAGCGCTGGGATTACAGGCCTGTGCTAGTATAACCAACAACTCAGCTTGCTCTAAGGGAGGGACTGTTGCAGTCTGTGACACTGGCGGCGATCTACCTGTGATCTCTGCGGTTGCCTAAGCTTGCCTAAGCAGGTGTTTTAGTCCGCTGACACATCTCACTAGCCCCTAATTATCAATTTTGTTTTTCTTTTTCTTCCCTACCCAAAGCAAACAATTAGGTCCTTCCATTCATGGCATCATCCCTGGATTTGAATATGGAGACTGACTTCTTTTTAGGTCACAGTTTAAGCTCTTGAATTCTCAATTACTGACAGTAATTTAATTTTCTTTCTAATGTCAAGTTCTTCCCGATTTCTTTAATTTTTGGAAATTGTGAGGCTTGAACCAGAGCCATGTTCATGCTAGGTAAGTGTTCTCCACTCAGTTATGTCACTGGTCCTTAATTGCCTATTTTCAATCTTGAAAAACCTATGGCTCAAAATTTAATTTCTATCCCTGCAGAGCAGTAATATCTCACTTAGCAAAATCTCTTTTTCTGTCACACTTTTAGTGTGTGTGTTCATATAACTGTGGCTACAAGACGCCACCCATAAGTTAATGCTAATTAAATATAAATAACACACTTTTAAGGAAGAGAAATGAGTCAATCTTGCATATGTATTAGATTTAAAATGCATTTACAAGTTTATTCTAAAAGATTTACCAGTTGGTGAAACTCAGTTTAAGTAAATGGCTCCAGTTGCTACTGTCTTACTTTTTCTCAACTACTTTATTATAATCATTCTTTTTGGGTATAATCTACAAGATTATTTAAAATTCAATTCTCTTCTGTGTTCATCATATATATATATATCCACATGATTCTTGAACATTCTTTCCAAATTTTATATAACATTTCCTCAGTGAAACCTAGATTTATTATACTCATTAAACATAAAGGATAGAAAGGGTTTAGATATTTCTCTTCATTGTTTTCTGTCTACCAGTGTATGAGTTTTGGTATTCATCCAAGTTTTAAATCATATTAAGCTCTTCACTTTCCTTTTCATTGCCCAGTATAATGTGTAAGCTTTTGTATAGCAGTTGTGATATTTTTATGATGAAGTTGTGAAATCTGCAATAAACTATTCGTCATTTCACTGTGCAAGATCAAAATTTGTATTTCATTTGGAGAGCTAAAAGGGAATTATTTAGTAGCACTAAAATTTTATACTTAGTCAAAAATGAATAGGAAAATGGATTCGACCTCTAAATCTCAGAAATTATGAAGAATTTGTTGCTATTTTCAATATATTAAAAGCTCTGTATTCAATCATTATTTTCTTTCTAGGTATTGTGTCCATTGATAATTTCTACATCTGGTAAAGCCTTCCTTTGTGAGTATAAATCATTCTGAAAACACATTTGTAATCCACAGTATTTATATATCAAAGTGAATTTCCCCATTAAAAATAATGGAAACTTAGATGACACATTCAACTGCCCAAAAATAGTCACACAAAATGATTATAATACTTTCACATAATACAAAGTCATAAAGAAAACAATATTCAAAATGAAAATAGAATTAACATGTACTTTTGAAAGTCTTTGTGGCTGTGAGGGAGCAGATAGGGAAGTGTTATTGTGTAAGACAACCTTCACTGTAACCAGTATAATCGCTGCTATCTATTGGCTCAATGGAAAATTTTTCTTTCTATGCAACTTTAATAAGGAGCTTATCCAATGACAGTGGCCTTTCTGTTGTTTGTGAATTTAACAGAAATGTGACATTGCATTCATTAAACAGATTAATCACTTTCATTGCTGGTCTTATTTGGTGGTGCATCACTACAAAATTTTGCACTATTTCTCGCATTTTGTATGTGTACTTAATCTCACTGAAAATGAGGAATTCCTCCACCATTTTTTCCTTCTCTTTCACAGACAAGATCTCCATTACCTCTTGCTGTTAGGAGACAATCACCCACAGCCTTTAGGGAAAATTCAAGAAAGAGACAAACCATTGACTCAGCTGTGATCAGGTAATGTTTGTCACCATGTACTAATTGTTTTGTAAAACGTTGCTCATTTATCTAAGTAAAATGGATTAGAAATGTTTGCTCATCTTACAGCACGCTTGCAGAAGTTATACCTCACAGACATACTGTATTTGTACCTCGGTACAATCCAGTTTTATTTTGCAGTTTATTTACATAAACATTAGCTAGATTTATGTATTGTCTTGCATCTTACTTCTTGCTTTTAAGTACATAGTGGAGTTCTTTCTAAATCAGCATGTGCACATATCCATCATCAATTTAATCGATAATTTTAGTTTGTGCATAATATTCATGGGGAAGATACTTTATGATATTGTATCTTACATGATTTTCCCATTAATGTACATTAGATCATAACTATTTTCTTTCTTATTAGAACACAATTCAGCACAATTTTTTTTAAATTATGGCCAACTCAGCCAGCCCTGGGGCTGGCACAACATGTGGTACCAGGGATCTAACCATGGTCCTTAAGGTTGCCTAAGCTTTCCTAAGCAGGCATTTAAGACCACTGAACCATCCTGCTGGCCCCAATTCAGCACAGTTAAAAGAGCTGAAGGAATAATTTCAAGAGATCTTTGGGAGAACTAGTTACTTATAATTAGTATTAAAATATTGTGTACTTCCTAAAAGTAGAATGGTATTCATCAGAGACCAGGAAAAAATGTGACAGGAGCCACAGAATGTTGATCAATAGATATTAACTACAGTTGGGCAGCAAGATCTGCAAGAAAGGTGAATTTAGGTTATAGTTATATATTGTATACTACAGAAAGCTAGAGGAAGAAATTTTAAATATTTTGGTAATAAAAATTATAAATTTTTCAGAAGATAAATATATTTTAACTAGTTTAAGCCTTACACAACATATGCACATACAAAATTTTGCATACACATGCATTTTATGCTGTTATACATAAAAATATATTTTTGCACGTTTGTGGTTGTCATTAGTGCTATTCTTAGTTTAGGAGAGTTTTCTTTTCCCCCAGTTCTGCCCAAAGTTTTCATACATTTTGTAGGTTTATCATTTTAAAGATGGAGTCTTGAAATTTCATAGCTGTACTTTTCACTGGACATGGCAAAGATCTTCCTAAAGATTCAGATATCATGTTATTTAAATGGCTGCATAGATATAGCTCACTCAGAATAATTACAAAATGTTAGCTTTTTCAGTAATCAGTATTAGTGTTTCAACTTGAATGACCTACCAGTGAAAGTATTTATCAGATAATTAGGAAGGTTTTCACTTAAGATTATATTTGTTTTAATGAAATTAAGTCCTTGAATAGAAAGATAACATCAAGATTTGTGGACATATCAATGTTCTTGAAATCAAAAGAACGTCATTCTAGGATTACAGTTGTGTGGACTTCATTTCTCTTATATGAATGTTTAAATAAAAGATACAAAAAAACACCTAACATTAAGATGACAGAGTTTTTAATGGAAGCTTCTATAGCTATTGGACTGTGAACATAATAAGCTAGAATCCTTTTAGCACACACCATTTCACAAGGATTTATATAAAGCAGTATATTTTGACCATGGACCTAGAAGCACCTGTTGACAAGAGTAAATATAGCTGGCATACATGTAGAAAGGAAGTCAATAGCAAATTATTGAGTTACTCCTATTGCAATCCAGGAATAATTACACTGGTGAAGTTTGGGACACTGTGAAGCCTGTGCTTCATAGATATCTCATATGAAGGTTAAAGAAACTTAGAAACACAATTCCCATCCACTATTGTTTGAGAGCTTCTCTTAAACACATCAACCCAAAAGGAATAATGTTTTGGCTCACACATGGACTAAGGAGGGATTACAGTGTTTACAAAAGGATGAAGTAGGCTTTAGTAGAAATGAAACAAGTAAACAGAGACACAAGTAAACATCAACACATCTGCAAAAGAACAGGAAAAAAACTAAATCTCTCCAAAGGTAATATAAATATTGTAGTCTTTTCCAAATTAAAACCAAGTTTTAAGAACAATCATTAATAATCAATTGTCAGTAATAACGAAAATAATTGTAACAAATGTTACATTTCAGGCAGCTGAAGAAGTGCCCAAACTGCACATGTCTGGGAGGAATGTGCAAAAAATAACATATAATGGAAGTATGACTTTCTAAATAAGAGTTAGCCATATTTTAATTATGAGTAGTAGAGAGCTCTATTTCACTTCTCCTTGGACTGCCAACCTTCACTACCCTGGAGCCTTATTTTTCCTTTACCCTTAAGCATTCAGAATATACAATAATGACTCCTGTGTTCTCAGGGCCCTGGGTTTTCCTAGACATGCCCCAAGGCATCACTGCTGGGATACAAAGGTGTTTGCAATTCAGGAGGCTCCTTCACTCTCAATTCTGCAAGCTCATCTTTTATCTGTTGCTATATACTTTTGCATAAGATTTTTTTTTAAATACAATTTTAAAGTTTGAAAAATGCTGTTATACTGGTCTTAAACTCCACCCCCAAGAAAATATGTATTTTACTGATTTGTCAAAGTAGTTTTTATATTACATTAACATTTTCTCATTCTATGTAAAGGACGGAAAATTTACAAGTTTTTTTAAAGAAGCTCTATGAGGAAAAAACAAATACATAAGAAATTTATTACGTGGAATAAAAGATTTATTTTCATGATTATTATGCTCCACGAAAATATAATGAATCTTATTTAAATGTGCTAAATGTTATTTTTATAGATCACCAAGACACTATAGGCCTTCTTTTCCTTTTATACAAAATACTTAAAAAGTATTGGGGAACACTAAGCGACATGAAAGATTCTCAAGAATAGATTCTACTCCTTGTCCTCATAATTATCATTTATTCTCAGGAAATCAATTCATAAAAGTATTCAAATTTTATTTACACTATCCAGCTTTGTCTACATCTTTAATGACTTCTTTATGTCTTTTTATTTTTTTCTTTTTTTTTCTTTTTGAGACAGGGTCTCGCTATGCAGTTCTGGCTGGCCTTGAACTCACTTTTGTAGCCCAGGCTGGTCTCAAACTCTCACCGATCCTCCTGCCTCAGCCTCCCTAGTGCTGGGATTACAGGCGTGCGCCACCACGCCCGGCTCTATGTCTTTTTATTTTTTAAATAATACATTTAAATAGCAAGTTCAAAAAGGTACAAAAGGAAGTACGATCAAACAGAAAAACAGCTATCTAAACTACTCAGAAGGCAAAACTGATTCATGCTGAAAATTTCATAGCTGAGATGGTGGAGCCTTGTGCCATAGCTGTATCATAACTCTGCTTATTTATCAATTCTGACTAATAGTTTTTGCTACTAGAATTTGCTTTAACAATCACAAACGTTTCTGTGTTTCTGACCGTCTTTTGGCCATAGTTACATGAACTTTCTTTCATAAGTCTGACATTTCTAAAAAATATATTCATGCTCCCGGTTCTGAAGGTTTCTAACACTATCCATTCATAACCAGATGTGCTTGAGGATTTAAATAATGTGCCTGATCCTTTACCATGATAGTTATAAATAAAATTCTGTCTGTTTTGTGCAGTGATTTTCATTCTCTTATTTCCTTTTTTCTTCAATTCATTTTTTAAATCAACATACACATAGAGCCTGTAATGTACCTGGTATCTTGGAGGGTAATGACATGGTTGAAAATCAGATGAAATATGATCCATGATCTCATGAAGCATGTCTGGTGCAGGAAAGTGAACAATGAACTGTAAAGAAATATCCACAGAAGTGATTTGGTCATTTGTGCATGTGTTGGAACAAAAAGAAGTTGATGCTGTAATGAGTGTCTTGAGTAAAAATCTCTAATTTTGTAGGCAACATTGAAAAGTGATACTAAAATAAAAATTTAAAAGATATATAGGAAAATTTTCTAAAGCACAAGAGATAAATTTTATTAATTAGAAGAAATATAATCAGCAAATAGCTTAGAGTTGGCAAGAGTAAATATTGCATAAAATGCTTTGAATCAAGTGTCCTACCTGTGACGTACATGGTGTAAGTCATTAAATGTATAGAGATAAAAAATTTAGAATACCTTTGCAAAATCCAAATATGATAATTTTTTTTTTTTTTTGGTCAAGGTTCGAGTCTTAAAGTTTTCTCGAAGACCAATACATACAAAGTTGGAAGTTATAATGAATTTATTTTCAGTAGTTATTTTCGAAACTTTTAAAGATCATGCATTACGACTATAGCTTTTATACCTTTACCTATGATAACACCAGAACTAGAAGTTGTAGAATCACACAAAATGACAGGTGCCTGATGGACTTCATTAAATGAAGTTTAGCACCCATGAATATTATAGATATTCCATATTGCAAATTAGGATTTTCCTGGGGCCCAGAAAGTTAAGAAATCTACACCAGGTCACATTTCTTAAAATAGTTAAGATCATATGCCATGTATCTTCCTAAATAATCAAATTTTATTCATTCATACTAACTTCTTAACTGATACTTACACTGTAAACATTAGATTGTGAATATTGTATCAAGAACAAACTATTACTGTGTTCATAAATCTCACAGTATTTTAAAAAAACGCCAAAATTGCAATTTCAGAAGTTTATAACATGAGAATTATAGCTTATAATAGACATTTATTTAATAGGCATTAAATATAGCTATTTTGATTTAGGGAAGATTTTATGGAAGAAGTGGCAGCCACTTTGTGGCAGGGAAGATAGAGAAGCATAAATTAGGTGAGAACAGTCTGGATTGTGAATAGCGCAATAACAAAGAATATGACATAAAAAAGCAAAATTTGAAAGAAACAAGTGGGTATTGAGAAATAGGAACACAGAGAAAAAGAGCCAAATCATTCAGAAATCTGTTAACCAAAGTAGGGACTGTATATTTATACATGGAGTGCTGAGAATTCTCTCTAGGCCATTTCTGATTACACTGGGTTTGGATTCTATGGGAATGGACTGGACGTAGAAATAAAGACAGAAACACATGCTTAGAAAGTGCTTAAATTGTTAGGAAAGTAATATGTTTATCGGTATTTTGATGGGGATAGCAAAGAGGAAGAAATGTGGGCTGATTCCAAAGATGCACAGGAAGTGAAATCAACATGGTTCAGTGATTAATTTATCAAGGTGACACATAGGAAGACACGGAAAGAAGTGAGACAGTAGCATGAAGATTTTGCATAAATCCTCCCTAGGAACATATTTAAACATGATGGGTTGAAATAATAATGAGCTTGTTTTTCATGTTTATAGCACTGCTTTTACGTACATATCCTGTAACAGTATTTGGCTTAATTTTGCCACTCTCTGAACTGTGAAAACCATATTTTTTGAAAATCAACAACAGTTGCTATATTATAAATTGTTATCATCAACTTTGTTGTTTGGATTAGCAGATATAGGCATGCAAGATTGATCAAACAAATAAACATTAAATTTTCATTTTATTAAACTTAATACTTTTCTTTATTCTTTTAAATTTTTAATGTATTTTAAAGAAAATATAAAATAATAGATAAGACATTAGAAATAACATGTTATAAAAACAAGATGAAAGGTTTTTAACAGTGTTTGTTATATTTACGTTGCTGTCTTCATTATAGTTGCTCACATTATATTATAGATATTAGTATGTAAAATTTGTCACAGTAAAAAATTTTAAACATTAACTGCTACCCCAAAACTGGTAGAAATTAGTAGTACAATCATTGTAGCTATCCTGTGTGTATCATTACAAGATTATTATGTAACTTTATTCTCTTAGGATCACATATCTGTGTGATGTGTTTAACTATAGTTCATGAGGTTTCAAAAATGAATATTTTAAATTAATATATCATCAGATAATTAAAAATGGTGCTATAAACTATGATGTTAAGAACATCTTCTCTCTAAATGAGCTTAAACTGTTGTCATATAACTTGCATTCATTTATATTTCTTAACTGGAATTTTCTGCTCAGCATTTTATCATTTTTCTTTAAGTTAAATTTTTGTTTTTATAATATATTTTGAATACTAACAGTTTCTTAGTTGTATATGTTGCTAATTTTCCTCAGTTAAGATGTTTTTCCTTTATAAAAGTGTATTCCAATAAAAGATAAATCTTTTTATGATATGTTTCTTTAATTTTTTTCAGACAGCATCTTGGTATGCAGTTCAGACTAGACGAGGTTATTTTGTAGTCCAGGCTGGTTTTGAAATCAAAAGTTAGTCCACTTTAGCCTCCCAAGCACTGGATCAACAGGCATGTGCTACCACACCAGATGATATTTCTTAATTTTAAAGTAGGAAACTTTAACAACCAGTGCTATGGTTGGTATGCTGCATTCATTGCAAAAGAATTTTCTTTATTTTTTCATAGATTAGTAAGGTAATTTACCATTATTTCCTAAAATATTTAGATATAGCTCTCATACAAAAACCAAATTGCACAAGAATTAATAAACCGTATTTTACCTACTGTGGTACAAGCTCAATATGAATGTTTTACTTGGAGCCTGTATTTCTCTTTTCATAGGTAACAAGCTAATATTAATCAATATGATTTGACCAGGTACTTATGTCCAGTTATCCCTAACTCCCGGTACTGTCTCTTGGGCAAAGCTGTAGGGTTCTTTCATAGTACCTAGAGAAAATTGACTTACTATAATCATTATTTACATTAATTGTTTCAAAGCAGAACATTTTGACATTGTGCAGTAGTAATTATATTTTTATTTATTGGTATATATTTGTGATACATACTAATTACATTCATCTCCAACTAATATGCATATTGCACTTTAATCATTTTAAATTCTTTTCCCATCTTTTTTTCTCCTTTGGACTCTAGGTTCCTTTTCCAGTTCTACCTAAGTTATCATTTGTGTATAAGTGTCCTCCCAAAGCCTCATGTAGTCAAGGGGCAGCTTCTGGAGTTTGTGATTGGTTATTGTGAGTGTGGGTGCTGCACCTGCCCTGGGGAAGGTAATTTGCATTTCAATGTAAGTAAGGAAGAGAAATTAGCTGCTTGAGCTGCTGCTACTCCTCCTCTCCCTTCCCTCTTGTTCTTTTTTGCAGCCATGAAATGTTGCTCTCTGCCATGTGCTGCTCTGCCTGTGAGCCAGCTGAATATAGACTGGAACTGTGAGCTGAATAAACCTTTCCTTCCTTCATTTTGAGTGTCAGGTGTTTGACCCAGCAACAAGAGAAGAATAACTAAGACAATGTAATTTCAATGGATTAGTGGAAAGGAGGGAGTAAAGAGGATGCAGATCCTGTTTGTTGGGTGGTTTACATTTGCATGTGCACCAGTAATGATTTTACAAATGGGGCAAAGCAAGCCATATGGCTTTAAGTTATCTCTATAATAGAAAACTGTGTATTTGCCAGTGGATGACTATGATTAATATGTACATAGTACAGATATAGATATAGATATGGTTCTGGATATAGATCTAGAGCTAGATACAGATATAGATATAGATACCAGCAAATTTTAACTGTGATGTTTTTACATTCTTTTCTGTATTTTATATGCTTAATGTTTCAATCTCAAATCTTTATTATTTTGTTCAAATTTCTTCCCAGTTTTTCTGTCATTTTATTTTCTTTTTGGCAGTGTGTACTGGTAAATTGAAATACATCAACTCATTTATATATATATATATATATATATATATATATATATATTGTATATATACATTATTATACAATATATATATTATTATACATTATTATACAATATACATTATTATACAATATATATATATATATATATATATATATATATATATATATATATATATATATATGTTATATAGGCAAGATAGACTAGATTGAAATCTAGGTCAAAAAGTTGATTTGTTAAGAAATAATCTAGCAACAAGCTATTCACTAGGAATCCACCTCAATGATGTATACAAAGAAAGATTAAACATAAAGTAGTGAAATGCAACATTGTAAGTAGAAAGAGCTAAAAAGAAATACAATGTAGCTTCATTGATAATGTACAAATTAGATGATTTGCTTTACAGATGTTAGGAGTAACTGAATTATTTTTCACTAGGTGGTAACACTTTTTCTTCCTGAAAAACATATGAGTGTGGCAAAATGTCTTCGTGTGAAGCAAGAAAGATATTATAAATATAAAATATACTATAAAAATAATCTAGTTTATAAATGTGTTCAGAAGAAAAGAGGGTTAAAAATAAATAGGATAAAACAATTTTTCCAGACTAGTTAGGCTGGGGGCTACCTACTCAGGACTCCCCTCCTGTCCCTCTCATTATGACTGCTTATTTGTTCCACTGTGTCTTTTTCAAAAAAGTTATTAAAAATAAGGTAATGGGGGCTTTCAGTTTAGCTCAATGGTTTAAGCACCTGTTTGGACAATCTGTATCAGGCACAGGGAACAGCAATTCGATCCCCATCCCCACCCTTAAGGCAGCCTGAGGAAACTAAAAACAAAAAATAAAAAATAAGGCAATGCTACATAGATGCTAACACATGTAATGATTATATTGGTTCAGCCAAATATAGTATTTTTAAACAATCTCCTCAAAATACTCGTTCTTGTCTTCCTTTGTGGTGTGTGTGTGTGTATATGTGTGTGTGTGTGTGTGTGTGTGTGTGTGTGTGTGTGTGTGACATCTATTTAGTATGAGAGGGGAATTAACACTCCAAAAATAAAAGAAAATCCTTTTATAATACTACAATATAGTGATAGTTTGGTTCACAAACTTAATTTGTTGCACAATTCTGGGGAACATAGAACCTGTCATGTGCATCACCTAATGTCAAGTTTGGAAAGGAAACAAAATTTTTCTGAATACTTGTTTTTCAACTGAATTTTTTGTGAACAGAAACTTTCAGAAACTATAATATTGCATAAAGTACTAATGCATAATATCCACTTATCCATCTGTACCTTTCTCCATGTACATGAAATATATAATATAAATATATATACACATACGTATGTGAAAGGATAGAGTGTCTATGTGTGCATTTCATGCTTCAGTGCCTCTTTGTATTTGATGTTCCTCATTTTGTCGGAAGCATGCTAAAAAACAAAATGAAGCATGTGAAACTGTCAAGCTTGTTGAAAAGAAGTTAATCTATAAACAGAGAACCAGGTGATAATATAATACTGATATATAAGGCAGTTTTAATTCTGATATAAAGTTCAAGAGATAAAAGCACCATAGGGGCAGAACCCTCTCGGGACACTCTTCTGGTTCCTCTCTTGTACAGAAGCTTCCTTTCCCTCAATAAATATATTCCATTCATAAAATATCATAGTAGTAATTGTAAAAGTACATATACTTTTAAACTTTATGTACTTGGTACAGGGTCTCACTAACCAGCTTAGACTCATAGTGATTCTCCTGCTTTAGCCTCTCCAGCACTGAGATTACAGGTGAGTACCAACATGCCCAGTATTGGTGGCCAGCTTAGCACATCCAAGTTAGGACCTGTACTGCATAAGGTGCCAAGGACTGAATCCACGTTCTTGCACTTATCTAGGCAGGTGCTTAGACTGCTAAGCTATCTCTGTGGCACTAAAAGTATATTTAAAGGCAAACTAAGCAGTAAAAAAAGAGAAGATATACATATAAGAGCATAACTTATGTTGTCAAAAAGTGTTAGAATATTTTTATATGATGGATGGTAAGTTTTATTCTTCTAAAATAAAATCTTATAACTCTAAGATGGTTTATATAATACTCATGGTAAGTTCAAAGAAAATAGGTACAGTAGATGCATAAAAGAAAAAAAAATGAATGTAGTTAAAATATATAACTAGAAAAAGTAAAAAGGAAGACAATAAGAAAAGCAAAGAGGCACAACTGAACAATAAGAAAAATGAAAAGCAATTAGCAAAATGACAATACATTTTGCTTTGTCAGAGATGGGTGTTTAATTGCCCTTCAAATACTATGAGTGTGTGAATTCAGCAAAATAGCCCAATATAGTCCAATAGTCTATAAGAGTAGTCAGTTTTCAGCAGACCTGCAAAGTCAGAAGTTGTTGACTTGAGCTTTTTACAGCACAACATAATATTATGGCTTTACTTTTTATACCTCATGATTGGACTTTTCTGCTGGATGGTTCAGACCAAGATAAAGCAAGACCTATGTAACCAAAAAAATGTAACTTCTGTATCTGACAAGGTCAGTCCAATCCCCTCAGAATTTACCCTGAGACCATATACAGCATTTTATAGAATTTTTGTCAGTGTCAGCCATCTTGATGAGTCATGGCCATTGCTTGATCAGTTTACTCTCTGTGGAAGCCTGAGAGAATGTTTTCTCTCTAGGTGACTCTCCATAGGCACACTATACATCGTTAATCACTTTCTTCTGTGGTTCCACAATCTCCTGGAACAGAAAATTTAGGATAACACTGAGTTATAGCATGCTATAGTACAGGTTCTCTTATATCCTGAGTCTGCACTGATCTTACAAAACAAAACAAAAAAGGGGCATATAAATGAAGGACCAGATTCAACCCAGTAACCAAGTCTGGCCTGTGAAGTGAACTGCCCGAGGCCCACCAGAAACTCATTTGATCCAGCAAGCCAGTCCAACATCTGATGTAGACTGCTCTGAGTCTGTCAGAAACTCATTTGACCTAGCAACACAGCCCAGCATGTGAGGTAGACCACCCTGGCCCCACAGGAAACTCATTTAAACCAGCAACCAAGCTCGGCACACCTAGTGTGGAAAATTGCTATAGAACTCCCTGCAGAGAGATTAGAGACAAGATCCACCCAGGTGATCTAGGAGCAGATCATCTTGCCAGAAAGGTCAAAGGATTTGACTCCAAGGGCTGCATCAGGAAGAAGGGGAGCTCAGAAGCCAGATACAATCCACACCTACCTTGATGACTTTGAATTTGGTAGATCCAGACCTGGTGCTAAGGTAAGATCTCTACCAAATCTCTACACCAAAGGTCAGAAGGCAGGGCTATACAAAATGACAGAGAATGAGGAAAATGTACTCTCAGGCCCTGAGCCCACCCACCACAAACACAGGAGACAATTGCATAGAAGAAACTCAAAATCACACACCAGAAATCTCAGAAATAATAGCATCTGAAGCAAAGAAACAACTGCAGAAATGTATAGAGGAAATCAAATCAGGAATAATTTCTGAAGTAAAAAAGAAATAATACTTATAATAAAAGTGCTAAGTGCTTCTAGAGACATGGATAAAAAGATAGAAGTGAATAGAAAAATGATGGAATTCTTGAATGAGCAATATAGGAAAGTAATAGAATGTATGAAGCAGATTCAAGGTGCTACACAGGAACTTAACACCTCAATCGCAAGCTGGCAAAACGGTTTAGATGAAAGTGAAAATATTTTCAGAACTTAAAGACACCATTGCAGCTAGTGAAGCGGTAATAAAAGGTCTCTTAATAACAACTAGGATGCAAGAAAAAAGAATCCAACATCTGCAAGATGATGCAAAAATGAACAATGTAAGACTAATAGGGAACATACAGAAGTGTAGGTGACTTTCAGAGACTTTGCCGCCAAGCTGGGAACATGGGAGAAGGATGAGACCGACCCCAAGACCATACAGGACCTCACCTTGGTGGTATAAACCCTCTTGCAGCAGATGCAAGATAAATTTCAGACAGTGTCTGACTAGATCATTGGAAGATTCAATGATATGAGTAACTACTTTGACAATCTGGAGAAAAACACTGCAGACCTCATGACGCAGGCTGGGGTGGAGGAACTAGAAAGTGAAAAGAAGATACTTGCCGCACAAAAAAGTTGAACATTGCTGGTAAATTGCACTGAAATCTGGAACACCATTTTTCCAAGCCAAGAGAAAACAAAATGGCTTTTTGCAACCAACCACTACATGTGGGAAGGTCTGTTGTAAAGTGTGCACTCTTACCACATCCAATAGAGTTATTTTCTAGAGTGATTGGCCCCCATTTTCTCAAACATGCTTCCTTCCCATCTTGGAACTTGGTGGGTTGTGCTCGTTATTAAACATTAAAACTTTGACAGTTCCTACATAAAATTGTCAAATTTTTAGTGTACTTTTGTCAAGTCATTTTTTCTCCCTTTTGTAGTAGTTGCTGTTTAGTAGCAATTGCTGTATAATTTTTTATTAGATAAGTGGTGAGCCGCTTATTATTGTTAGACTTGGAGAAGTAAGATATTTGCAGTTTGAGGTTCTTTTTTAGCACAAAGCGATTGTTGAACTAACTAGTGTGTTTGCAGTGCTATACTTTTCAAATGGCTAAAATATACACAAGTTGTTTATTCAGTAATATCTGTTGCTACTCTGTTGCCAAAACTCAGAATTCAACCACAGCTTAGCATTTAAATGTATAGGATCAGATGCTGAAGTTGGTAAAAAAACAACCACTGCCAGTTTACCGCTAGCATTTTTATTTTTTTAATTACTTTTAATAAGAAATATCAATATGATAGTTTCACAACACATTAGTAGTACATTTGCAATAATTGACTGCATATTGTCCTCATAATAGTAATATAAAGCACAGTGTGTGAACATGTTACATTTTCTAATCGATATTGGTAAGGAAAGAAAAAAAATTCTTCTCTTTGAACTGAAAGGAAATAGATGTACACATAGCCCAATGTTCCATAATTGCAGTGGGTTACCTGTGAAACTGACAGTGTTGGAGGTTGCTGATTTAAGGCTCTTACAGCTCATCATACTAACCTAGCTCTGCACTTTATGTCTCATAATTAAGCTTTTCTGCTGGGTGGTCAAGAGCAAGTTAAAGCAAGACCTGTATAACAGAACATTAATCTTTTGTATCTTGCAAGGTCAAATCCCCCAGGATTAACTTTAGAACCATGTACGGTGCTTTGTAGAACTGTTGTCAGTATCAGCCTTCAGGATGAGTCATGGCCATTGCTTGACCAGTTTGCCTTCTGAGAAAACCTGAGAGAATGCTTTTTTCTCTGCGTGACTCTCCTTACACACACTATAGTTCATTTATCTCTTTCCTCTGAGGTCCCATAATCTTCTTGACGAGAAAATTTGGGACACCTCTGAGGTATGGGATGTTACAACACAGGTTCTCTTATGTCTTGAGTCCTCACTGAACTTGAAGAGCTAGGGCCAAAATATTGGCTTATCTTAATAGCCCTTCTTTTTCTCCAATTTTTGGTCTGTTAACTGACATTCTGAACCCTCCAGCAGAGAAGCTTTGTGATACTATTACTCTATAACACTGGTAACTGAGCTTAACATCACTGGCTTTCTGAATATCAAACATCATTGACTTAGCTTGAAATCGATATTTTCCATCAATCATTGATATTCCAATAACTCTCTATAAAATGTGATAAAAGCAGTTACACATTTTTATGCATTTACAAATCCAAAGATGTACAAAATTGTAGCCTGTCAATCCTATCACGTTTTGCCCAGTCTCTTACTCTCAATTAATAACCCCCCCTTTTTTTGTTAACCCACCATTTACTGGAGAGAGAGTATAACAGTAGCTGAGCTTACATTGGAAAGAGTACACATCTAAAAGGTGAGAATGACAAGCATTCCAAGTATAGTTTTAGTGTTGCATGGTGCTGTGATCAATGTGATAAATATTTTGAAGGTTCTTAGAACCAATATCTGATTGATCCTGTGTACATAAGTCCATGGTTTTGCTCCTACTATGTTTCCTCTCTTTTTTGCTTCCAGTCACTTTGTTGTTTAATCCATAACACATTCAGTTGTGATATGCCCTTCAATTTTTATTTCTTCTTTAGAGTTCTTACACTAGGGAGACTATACGATATTTGCACATGTAGGTCTGTTTTATTTCACTTATGAGTATATGTTCAATATTCATCCATTTATATATGAAGTCTTCCAGCTTATCATTCTTCATAGTTGAGTAATATTCCGTTGTATAAGAATACCATATTTCTTTCAACCATTCTTCAATTGATGGGAATTTTGGTTGTTTCTAAGATTTGGCTATTACAAATTGAGCTGCTATAAACATAGGTGCACAGATATTGCTATGGTATGATGTTTTCAGTTCTTCTGGGAAAATTTCCAGTAGGGAGATAGCTAGATTGAATGGGATTTCCAGTCCTAGTTTTTCAAGGATCCTCCACACCGCTTTCCATAATTGTTGCACCAATCTTCATTCCTACCAGCAGTGGAGAAGGGTTCCTCTTTCCCCACAGCCTCTCCAGCGTTTGTTGCTGGTTGATTTCTTTATGGTAGCCATTCTTTCTGGGGTGAGATGGTATCTCACAGTTGTTTTAATTTGCATTTCACAGAAAGAAACTACATGCCAATTTCTTGCATTTTTTAAACAATGAAAGTAACAAAAGAAGAGCCTGATTTTTCTATAATAAAGCTACCATGTCTTATGACCATCCTCCAGATGCACTATGATTGGGCAGCTGAGTGAGACCACAAGCACGGCCCACAGTGTCTATTCCCCCTGAGCCAGGCCAGCAGAAGCCTACCTGCAGAACACTTTCAATTCCATGAATAGCAAGCACAAGTGACAGACCGCTCAAGGATGGAAGGATAGTGAAGACCTGGGAGATGGCATCCTTAAATGCCAGGCTTAGAAGTGGTGTCCTCCCACATCCCACCAGAAACATCTGCCATAAATAAAGGTGCCTGAAATCCTGAAAAAAAAAAGGCTAATAGGTATCAATGAGAAAGAAGGAGTCTGTCAAATGACATAAAAAAATATGGGCAGAAGTAATAGAAAACTTCCCAAATATGGGGAAACACTTTGACATTCAGGTAACTGAAGCATATAATACTCCAAATAACATTAACTGAATTAAAACCACACCCAGGCACATGATAATCAAGATCCCAGAAATTCAGCACAGGAACAGTATACTAAAAGCCACTAGAGGGGTTGGGGAGATAACTCAGTGGAATAAGTGCTTGCCTAGTAAACGTTGGGTCCTGAGTTAAATCCCCAGTTCCAGAAAGAAAAAAAAGCCACTTAAGGAAAGAAACAGATGACATTTAAAGTAAACCCATTGGAACAATTGCAGATTTCTCTTTATAAACCACCAAGTCAAGAACAGCATGGAGCAAAGTACTCCAAGTCTTGCAAGAAAACACATTCCAGCCCAAACTGATACACCCTGCAAATCCCTCTTTCAAGTTCAATAGAGAAGTGAAATACTTCCACAACAAAGAACAACTAAAGAATTCCATAATGACAAAGCCAAGCCTGCACAGTTTACTAAAAGATATTCTAGAGAGGGATCAAAATGACTGCAACTCCATGAAGGATAATGGAAAGAACCCACCAAATAGGGCAAACAATTAAATATAGGAGAAAAGAGTATATAAAAGCAGTCTTTCAACTATTCTTTTTTTTTTTCAATTCTTTTATTGTTTAAATTTAACAATGGTTATATTACATATTTTCATCATCGGATCAGTTTAGATTAATACATATAGGTATATAAGATTGATCAAACATTTAAACATTAACCTTTCTAAATCCACATTACTTTTTTTTTT
>PVJA010027110.1:0-28931 GCA_004027025.1 Myocastor coypus | reverse complement strand
CTGCTAAGATTGAGAAAGGGTTTGATTTTCCTAAGGATGGTGAGAAGTGAAGTCTCAGGTATGCACAATACCTGTTTACTTCTAGTTTAGTGACTACATTTGGAAAATAAAGTGGCAATTGCATGACAACACGGGCTGGGGAAGGGGGATGATTTGGATAAAAGGAATGTGAAGGTCTTTGGGGTCACTGAGCAAAGCTTTCTGTGCAGTTGTGTAGACCAGTCTGGAGTTTAATAAAAAGTATAAGTCAGAGAAACAGGGTGGTTATGGACAACGAATCTATGGGTAAGACTTACCCTTGTGAGAGTGGATGCAACTTTTCAAGGTGGTGTGGGGGGCAAAGGTAAGCAGTAGCACCTTGGGACGAAGTACATTAAAAAATTAATTAGAGAGAGAGGAGGAGGTGCTGAGGAGACGTGGAAGAGGCAGCTCAGGGGAGACCAGGCAGTGACACAGGTGGGAGCTTCAACTGCCACGCAAGCCAAGGGGCCAAAGCTTCTAGGATGCCTGCTGGGACTTCATTGTCAAGGAAGTCCCGGGTCACTCAGGAGAAGGAGGAGCCCGTTAAGCAGTAGAAGAGGATGTGGAATGTCCTCAGTGTGACCGTGAAGAGAAGAAAAGATGAGACTAAGCCTCATGGAAAGGAAGGGTTGGAAATAAAGAAATAGGATTGTTAGTGATTTAAAATACCTATTGATATTTTAATAAAATACTTAAATATGAAAAAAAGATAATTAAACTGCAAATTCAATAAGCTTTTGGTCCTTAGTATACATAAAAATATTTGACATGTATAATTATTTGGCATCATTTAGTGCTTTCTGCATAAAGTAGGATTCTTTAATATCAGTGATACAAAATACATTTCCATGTTTTTGTGACCAACTCTACTATAGGCTGGAATTTTTTATTCATTCTGTGAATCTTGTTGGTAAAAATATGACAATAATAGAGAAAAATGAACAATAGAGTATAAAGTTAGTGAAAATTGAAAAATACTTCCACTTTAAGCAGTAAGTAATTATTTACAGAAAAGAACAAAAAAGATGGTGAGGTCTAGAGGGTCCAAGCATTCTGATACAGTAAGTGTTAAATAAAGACCAATCTTGTTCTATTAATGTAACTCCCGTGGGTAATAACTAAGAGCCATATTAATATACAGGTTAATATTTTTATGCAGTAGAGTATTATTCAGCTATAAAATTGGATACTTTTGAGTCTTTTGTCAGGAAATGGATGCAACTAGAGGACACATTATTAGGTGAAATTAAACAGACATGTATGTGCAAACATTGTATTTTGTTTCCTTAGTATGAGAACTTGAAAGAGAAAAATGGAATGTACAGGGTAAGATAGATTTTAGGAAAACAGAATGAAATTATTCAAAATGCAAGAGTTGAGAAAGACAGGAGAGGGCATGAGGGAAAAAGATTTATCTATGTATGTAAGCAGGATGGCTTGGACAACTGCTCTGCATTTCTGCTGGTCTATGGACAGGAGCAGACAATGCTTAATTTGTTTTGTCTCCTTTTTTCAATTATTTGTACTTTTTCTCTTTTTAATTTCTTATATATTTCTTTCTTTTTTCTTCTTCCAATTTTACATGCATACATCTGGTAAAATAAATAACTGATTGGAAAACAACGCTATGTATTACAACACAAACTGTGAAATTCATATTACTTTGGTAAGTGAAGTTCTAGACCACCTTGTAATTTTTTTCTGTTTTAGTTCTAATTTTTGCTCTCTTTAAAAAATAAAAAATAAAAATAAAAATTAAAATTAAAAATTAAAAATTAAAAATTAAAAATTAAAAAATAAAAAAAAGTTTTCAGTTAAAACTAATTCAGTCATACAGGGTCTTAACTGTATAAAACAAAGAATCTGTCCTCTACAGTTTGCTAAGATCTTTTCTGAGTTCCAAGGACACAAGGCAGTTCAGGACAGAACTCTTACCAATAAGAAACTGAAAGAATGTGCCGAGAGTGTTTGCTGGGGGCAGATCATTTAACTTGATTTCAGTCAGTGATTTCAATTTGGTTTTACATTCTTCATTATACAAACTCATAAAAAGGCTAAGAAATTCTACTCCCTAGAGGTTCATATTTATTTGATGTAACAACGATTTGGAACTAAAGGATTAAAGCAATGCATAATGTGTTAATTCCTCCTGATCCACTCAAAGTTTTGTTTGATTTATCTCAGAATAACAGAGCTTTCTTGACGCTCACAGAATATACAGTAGTAGTTGAATTTAGCACTCACCTTTTTCATAGGATTTAAAACTTTTAAAATTGCCATCACTGCTTTGCACAGAGGCAATACATAGCCAATGAGATTCATCTGAGGCACAATTGTTGTTAATTAATATTGCCATCACTATTTACTAGTTATTTTGTAATTATAAAATATGTTAAGCCTGGTGTGGTGGCACATACCTATAATCCCAGCACTTGGGAAGCTGAGGCAGGAGGATAAATGAGAGTTCTAGCGCAGCCTGGGCTACGAAAGGGAGCGCAAAGACAGCCTGCATAGTGAGACCTTGCCTGAAAAAAAAGACCAAAAAAATGTTAAATTTCACTAGTAATAAATCTCTCTTACCTATACTGTGCTCCCTAATAGTCCCCAAAAATTACTCTGAAGTTTTAAAGAAAAAAGGAAAATTACTCTCACTAGAAACAAATCCTAAAAATCAGTGAGTTATCTGGCACCTGAAGGACACAGCACTAATGAATATCTTGAACATAGTTTATTTTAGCTAATTATTGAACAAATGTGATCTATCATTATCTGCATATTGTAAAGCCAAGAGGTAAGTCCATCGACATTGATAAGTTGGTTTGTTTCACTCTCAGATCTCAAGGCAAGAACAGCACATTATGGACTGGAGAAGGAAGGTCACAGGAGAAAGTGCCAGGGGTGGTGGGGAGCCAAGGGAGTGCGGAGGACTCTAAGCAGGGCAGTTTGTTGTGCTTTCATTCGAAAGAACAGGCAAGGAACAGCAGCAGCTTAAGACTGGCACTTTTGAATAACTTTAGCGAGCTCCTGGGCAGAAATGCTTTCCTTGGTTTTTTGGTACCTTGCTGTTGAATGATTAGGACTAATGTACCGAGTTACAGGGCATGGCAGCCAAATCATTTAGCAGACTTGAGGTATAGCCTTAGTTTTACTTTTTGTATTTTCAAGACATGGTTTCACTATATGATTCAGGTTGAACTTAAACTTTGTGTCGTAGGCTGGCCTCAAACTCAGGGCGATTCCACTGCCTCAGACTTCCAAGTGATGGGATTACAGGGTGGATTTAATTGATTGCTCAGAGAAAAAGGAAGCAATTATCCTCTTTGCAGAGTGCTGAAACTGGATCAAAACCACATTAAAAAATAATATATTACTAATGGCCTCTGAGATATATTTAGATATCAATTTTGAGCTCAATAATTTGAAATATTAAGAATCTGAACAGTAGAGCATGAGATATATGTTGCCATTATATAAGAAAACATTTTATTATTAAATCAAAATGGAAAAATACTAATAGAAGTAAATGTTATCATTATGCACAACAAACATATACTAATAAAATATATGTATTAAAAAAGAAGCACAAGAAATTGTGTGTAATTTGTTCCTATTGATTTAGCATTAACCAGCAAAAGAAATGTGAAATTTTTTGGATTCAAAGTGATAGCTTGGTGGTATCATAATGTAACTTATATATTTATCTGTTTGTTTATTTAATGTATTTGGTACATTGTCTCACTGTGCCGCTTGGACTCATAGTGATCCGCCTGTTTTCAGCATCCACAGCACTGGGATTACATGCATGCACGACCATGCCTGGTGTCAGGGGCCAGCTCAGCACACTTGGGGACGGGGCTGGCACAGCATGTGGAGCTGGGTATCAAACTCTGGCTCCCTGCTGGACTATCAAGGCCACAGACAAAGGATAGGAAGTCAGGTAGAAAGTTGAAAAGGAATATAGCGCTAAGAAGTCTGTCATCACATCCCCAGTCAGAGTTCAACTGATGTGTTTTAGACAGCAACAATGTTGTCTGTAAATGATCTGTAAGTGACCCAGGCTCTGATGCCCTCTGCTATGTTTTCCCTTAGGTATGGGATTATATCAGTGTATGGTTTGGAAGACAAGGTAGACTGTGTTGTATCATAACGTATGCAGAGAGTGACCTCAGGAAACAACAGATTTCCTAATGTCAGAGGAAGAAGAACAATAAATGTTTCATATCCAACTTGTCAACATTTAATTACTGAAACTTTGTTTTAATGACAAGAGTGAAACCATGAGAAGGAGAAATTACCTTCGCTGTTATATTGCTAGCTCAGGGTAGTGTCATGCAGCATGTAAGGCTGGGATACGTTCAATCTGGTTGTAGGTTTTGTTTTGTGTCTCTATAGACTCATGGTAAAATTAGTGCACTTGAGGCTACATGAAGCCTGAGAGTTTAAAGTATAAATAAACTTAAGTCAAGAAGCTTAAGCAAATAGGTTCTGTTGTAAGTAGGTTTTAATGACTTGTTTGATATGTGTTAAAAATACAATGTCAGCTTGTTTAAAAACAAATATTTGAATATACGAACATTTGGATCTCACTAAGAAAAGGCTAACAGAGCTACATATTATGTTTTAAATCCTTAGTAGGGTGTCACTCGAGTTATATGAAGAAAAGGAAAAAAACTAGAGAGGCAGAAGGTGAATCCTCCATGTGACATGAGTGTAGCATAAGAGGAATTCCAAATCTAATGAAATGTATCATAATTATGTATTCTAGATAAGGAGAGATGTTGCTTACATAGTACAGAATGTTATTCTATAAAAACGTTTATAGTGAATAAAAACTCACAAATAAAAATATAACCAGTGTTTTCAAAAATTAGTTTGTAAAATTTTAACATGATATGGGTATAAAGAAAAATTCTTGGTGTCAGGATTTAAAGATGAAAGAGCAGAGAGGACCAGATGGTAACACAGCTGTAGCATGATACAGACAGGAAACAAAATTGTAAATAAATACACACACACATATAGACATATTTAAAAACTTAGGCAAGGTAAATAAGATCCATGGATGATATCCATGTCAATTTCCCACTTTTAATACTGTTGTATAGTATGCTAGTATGATAGTATATTTTATTAAGCATAATGTTCATTAATTACATTATATAATACTTATACTTTGTGATAATTCTAGTTTATTAGTATAATATTACAGTTTAATATTATGAATGTCAGTTATAAATGTCAGGTAAAAAATCAGAAAAACAAGAAAAGAAAATTATACTAATTGATTAAAAAATGAAGATTCAGTACATTTACAATACATAGATACTGTTAAATTAGAATTGTGATCTACCTATGTCTTAACAATTGGAAGGTTAATGGCTGAATAGTTTATAAAGTTAATTCTTTAACCACTATAACACAGGAAGTCAATACAAAATGCTTCAAGTTGAGAAATGGAAAAGTAACAGTGCAAGCACATTGCTTTGAAATGTGTCTCCAAAAGAGGAAAAAAATATTTGAGAGTTCAAAGCAAAAATCATTCAACAAACCTTTTTTATTATAATCTTTTGTAATTATACCATGAATGTGTGTGGCTATAGAAAAATAATGAACAAAATATTAAAGAAAATTCATCACACAAGAAATTTTATTATATTATCTTAAAGAAGAAAAGATGAAATAATATCCCATCAAAATAAAATTGGACAAAAAGTAAATAAAATGTAATTTTCAGCTTACCTAAGAATTTTATGTCCATACCATGTTCATTATTACTGGGAATCAACTAAGACCAGGTTAGAAGATCCACATTCCTATAATCAGTATGCTAGATAATGGCTCTTAGTTATTTTTCTCTTATTTCTAGGGCAAAGTACTCAACATCTAAAGCTTACGGGAGCAAATGTCTATGTAGCATAATTTGAGGAGGTGTCAGCCAATAACTGGCTTCCTCTAAGGCCAGGCAGATAAGGTGATAGCAAAGCAACAAGAGCTAAGACAAGCCTCCTTCTGTTCCTTACATGATATTCAGGTTACCGGAATTAGGGTAGTGCCAAGTCAATTGGTGGACTGGTTTAGTAACTACTGACCACAAACCCTAGCTTTGTAACCTGAATCAATTCATGCTAAATTAAGTCACCTTTGAAGAAGCCCCACCCATCATCACCGGAGACTTTGAGGGGACATTTGGACAAAAGCCATAACAATGACAAAATTATTTTTTTAAATTTTTTATTCATTTTAATGAGAAAAAAGAGAGGATAGCAATGATTTAGTTTCAAAACAGTTTAATAACAGTTACAATAATTAATACATTGCATGCTGTTGTCTTTATAGTATTTATTCAAAGGACAAGATACAGCCATGATAGGGTGTCTAAACAATATTAATAAAATCCTTTCTTCTCATTGAACTACAAGAAAGTTATTTTTGCTGAATTCATGCATCAACAATATTTGGACTGGAATCAAGTATGAAAAGGTCCTTTAAAGACTTCTTCAGATACAGCTTCTTTAACAGCAAAATAAAACTCATTTCTGACAAAATAAAACAGAAAAGGGTTATATAAACAATGGATAGACAAAATGATTTTAAGCTTAGCAGTCAAAATACTACCTTATATGCCCTGATGGGTAACAGCATTTTATATTGTTCATTCAGTATGAGAATGTTTTCTCAGCATATATTTGCTTAATTTACCTAGAAAACAAAGAATAAAACACCAGAGACATTAAAAAACTAGCAGGAGTGTTCATTTCATAAGAAATCATGCAATCAGATGCATTGAGATTACCCTATATTTGTGAAAGAAGACATATAAATCCTTAAGAAAATTAAATTTAAGAGTGTATATGTTTATGCATTTTAGATGTATTGCTAAAACAAATATTTCTAAAATAGCAATTACAGAGACAAATTTGACAAAAGCCTATATTATAGTTTCCTAAATGAAGTTTTTAAAAAAGTAATAATGGATTTTAAGGAAAAAATATTTTGAATTTTATGTTAGCTTTTGCTATTTTGGGTACTAAACAATGTTTGAGGAGATTGATAATTATGTAATTAAGAGAAAGAAACAGTTATCAAAAATGTTCTCATAGAATCTTATTTACAGTCATATACATGAATCTGTTACTCTGACCTGGAACAACAGATCAATTAGTTTTGGCTTCAGTGAATTTCTTATCTTTCTGATGAAAGGGAGTTGAGATACTCATAAAAGTGGTAATTATTGATTTGAAGCCAAAAAGAAATGGATGTACTAGCATATACTAGCATAATATTTAGAGTATGCAAAACAAAACAAAATAGAAAAGTTATGGAGAGTTGTCAAGAGGGAACAAGTTTGATAGACAAGATAAAACTTGTTTTCAACAAACAATAACTTTAAGAGATTGTAATAAGTGGGGTGATAGACACATGTTCCTCTCTGGTTGAAGCTAAGATTAAAGTCATGTAGTGTAATGAATTCAGTGGGGGATTACCTTTGGGTTCCAAGCTGTATAGATTTCCAGAATGATTGCTCCAAATGAAAACTCTCGGGAGGATGGAGGCAGGGATTTAGCTCAGCGGCGCAGTCCCTGCCTGGAAGGGACTACATTCTGAATTTGATTTCCAGTACTTGCCTCCCAAAACACAAAGCAGAAAATTCTTCAGGTAATTACAGTAACAAAGGAGACAGTGATGAAAATCATTCAGAATCTCTCCAGCTCTCGAGCTCATGTGCTGATTGATATTCTCTGGATACCTGCTGTGCCCTTTGCTTACAATGATCCAAAACCTGCTTTTTAAAAATACACAGTGTTGTTTGTTTGAATGTGTTACTGTCTCAGTTACTCTTCTCTTGTTGCTGGGACCAATACCCGATACCCAAAATTAATGAAGGAAAGATTTATTTAGCTCCCAGTTACTGGAAGTTTCAGTCCATACACAGCTGGCTCCAAGACAGAGCAACACAGGACAAAGAGGAGCAGTTCATGGCAGTGGTGAAGAGCAAGTGGAGCCAAGTAGCAGCAACAGTGATGACAGGTCTAAAACTGCAACAGAGACAGTCTTTCTCTCTGTCTCTCTTATATTATGGGGCTATCGGCCCCATAATCCTAGCAGTACTAAAGCCTAAAATCACAGTGTATCACCCATAAACCCAGTGGATTATCAGCTAATCTCAAGCACTAGAAGTTCCTACCCCATGATTGCATGAGGCTTTGGGAGAACAACTAGACACAAACCATAACATTCCGACCCTGGACCCCCAAAGTCTCATGCATAACCCTTTGTAAAAAAGACACATTAGTCCATTTCAAAGAGTTGCCAAAATCTGAATAGTTTCAGCATTGCTGAAAAGTTCAAGTCCCAAGTCTCCTCCAAGATCCAAGGCAAACTCTAAACCGTGATCCCCTGTACAAAAGAAAAATTAATTACACCCAACATTCAAAGGCACAATAAACATTATCATTCCAAAAGTTGCAAACAAGAAGGGAATACAAAACACTGGTACCAACACAAGTCCAAAATCCAGCAGGACAAACATTATATCTCATAGTTCCAAGTGGAACATCTGAAGCAGGCTGCATTGTGTTGTGAGCTCCCAAGGCCTTACATGACTCTGCCTCTAAGGCACTCTTGTTGGTAGCTCCTATGGCTTCTTTCTTAGGCAAGCTTTGCTGCCTTTTTGCAGTTTGCCTTAGATGATCCACTTTCTGGCTATTCCAAACTTCTGAGGTTTCCACTAAATTGGCTTCTCACTCTCTGCTTTACACACTGCCTTCTTAGGTGCACACTGCCTGGCTTCCCAGGCCTTCTTCTGAAATTGAGGTGGAAACTTTATTCTCACAACTCCTACATTCTCAGTGCATCTAAAACCAATGCTACATGGATGATGGTACTGCCATCATCAAGATCTACTGCCAGCTGAAGCAGTAGCCAGGCTTTCTTCTCTCTTAGACATAAGTGTCCAAGGCCTAGATTGATGAACACTCTGCCCCTGATTCCGAGGAACAGATTCCTCCATGCAAGCCCCATTTTGGAAACTGTTGTGGCTGCTGCCACCAGTTTGGAACATGAGGCCCAGTAGCTTTCTGACTGCAAAATAGGTGGAGACCTACTTCCTGTGATGACCTCAGGCCATTCTTTCCATTCTCTGGTTCCTTCTTAGCTGTGGAGATGCTCTCAGCTCTGTCTTTGAATTCCATAGCTTTCCTCGTGCTTCCTTTTTGGACAAGCTCACATTTTAAATCATCCTGCTGCGCTCTTTGCTCTTGATTCTTAACATAAATCTGACTAAAAGCCCCAAATAACAATCATGCCACCACTCCAATATTTGGCTGCTTTAAAATGTCTTTTGAAAGACCAATCAGTCTGCCATGCTTAATCTCAGTCTTAGACAAAGTCTCTGGGCACGAGCAAAATTCAGGCAGACTTTCAGCCAAACCATAGCACAAACCACCTGGAGTTGAACAACCAATGCAGTCCTTCTTCCCAGCAGAAACCTCCCCAGCCTGGACTTTACAGATAGGCTTCATGACAGTCTTCCAGTCTGAGCTCTGACTTGAATCTCCCAAACAGGATAGCCCAAGCTGTTCCAGCTCTTAGCAAGTAGACAAATTCTCTATCTCTTTTCTATCTCTTCTTATAAGCCATTTTTCTATCTCTTCTTATAAGCCATTCCAAAAAGCTTGTAATCCACATGGTCAGTTTTAGACACAGCAATGACCCCAGTTCTCTGGCACCAAATTTTGTCTCAGTTATTCTTCTCTCATTGCTGGGACAAATACCCAGCATCCAAAATGAAGGAAGGGAAGGCTTTAGCTCACAGTTCCTGGAAATTTCAGTCCATGCTCAGCTGGCTCCAAGGCAGAGCAGTACAGGGCAGAGAGCATCAGTTCATGGTGGCAGCAAAGAGTAAGAGGAACCCCTGGAGGCATAGCAGCAGCAATGGCAATAGACCAACGATGGCAACAGAGACAGAGTCTGTCTCCCTTATATTGCATTCAGGCTATCAGCCTCAGGTTGGGTGCAGCATTCATACCCATAATCCCAGCAATACTAAGACCTATAATCCCAGTGAATCACCCATAATCCCAGTGGAATGTGAGTTAATCTCCACCTCTAGAAGTTCCCACCCCATGACTGCACGAGATTTGTATCAACTAGATACAAACTATGACAGTTACTGTGGCTGGAATTCCTAGATACTAAAGATAATGCCTCCTTTTAACCTAAACCCTATCTTACAAAACAGATGCTGCTCCCTATCCAGACATCTTTTACCTGAAGACTCCAGACCGCTTTTCTTCTTCATCACCGTCTGGAGAAAAACAAAATGTGAGTCAGATAAGAAAAAGAGTTGAAGTGGTGAAATATTGTTTAAAGAGAAACAGAAATCTGCATTGGCTTTGCTGTTTATAATTGAGTTTCATGTATTGAGACTTTATAATGTTAAGACTTTATAATGTTAATGATACACAGATGGAACACCAGACTAAAAGGCCAAGGAACATACAAAATATGTAAGATACCTGTAGTAAGTCATATTACACATTTAAGTACACTGTTGTCACTGAATTACAATATCTTCTTCTCTTTTTTACTACTCATCAATCTTTTACTTTGTACTATATATAATACATATTATACATATATATTGTATATAACATATATATTATATATATATATAAATATTCATGAGTCACCTGTGACATGTAAAAACATGTCCAGAGTTGTAAGTCTGATAGTGAATACAGTGTAGAGATTAGAATCCAGTTAGCTGAAAGTATAATGTCATACATCTCTAATCTCACTTTTATCATCTAGTATGTAGGGTGGGGTTGGCTTTGTGCAAAATTACAACATGATATTATAAAGACTTTGATCCCCTTAATTAATTATACAGTAATTGAGGCCCCGGCAGGATGGTTCAGTGGCCTAAAGCACCTGCTTAGGAAAGCTTAGGTGGCTTCAGGGACCGAGGTTCGATCCCCAGCACCACATGCTGCGCCAGCCCTGCCCTCAGGGCAGGCTGATCCAGCCATAAAAATAAATAAATAAACAAACAAAAGTTCTGAGACAAGAAAAAAAATAAAATAAATAAAATTCTTTAAAAAATTATACAATAATTGGTTTATATTGAAAATCTAGACATGACATACAAAGATAATGTAGAGCTACTGTATTGCTTTTAGTTGCACCTGATTAAATGTGAAAACCTAGTCGTTGTTTGTCTCTCAACTTATAAACAACACAGGAAGTTAATTTCAACCTTCACTTTCTGGAATACTCATAGGAGAACTACCACAGAAAACTGACTGGCCACATATTTTACAATTATGTTAGACAGTCTAGGTAACTGGTCATTATCATGGCATGCCAGAAATTGGTCTCATCTTTCTAAATTAATTATGATGAAGATTAAGCGGCTAATATTGCCAGATTCCTACAGAAACAAATTTTGTGAACTATGTTTTATTAATAGAACACCAGATTTCTGATCTATGTGATCTAGAAGGAATTTCTCTGTTTGTTAGTGATAAAAGACTTTCGAGAATTATGACTGAATATGATAGATTCTAAAGCCACATAAAATGAATTATATCTAATCCATATTAAGTATTCCTAACCACTTAAAATTTGATAATAAACTAGATGTTCTACTTTTTTTCAACATCTCTTGGTCACTAGAAACACTGACAATATTTTTCTTTTTTTCCACAGACATAGAAAATTTGGCATAGAATAATATCTTGGTTATCTCTTTTTTCTTCTCCTTCTCTCTCTCTTTTTTTTTAATTTTTTATTTATTTTATTTATTTTTCTTGTTTCAGAACCTTTGTTTGTTTATTCACTCATTTTTATAACTGGCTTAGCCTGCCCCAAGGGCAGGGCTGGCGCAGCATGTGGTGCCAGGGATCGAACCGCGGTCCCTGAAGCTGCCCAAGCTTCCCCAAGCAGGCGCTTTAGACCACTGAGCCATCCCGCCAGGCCCCCTCCTTCTCTCTTTTTACACTGCTAGGAATTGTTCCCAGGACCTTACACAGCTTAGCCAGGCATGCTGACACTAAACTGTAATATATATATGAATTCAGATTTTATTTTGTTCAAAGTTATCTCAGCACCTATCCTGCCATCTTGTCAGTCTCCTCTATCTAGACTTTGGTTTATCTAAAGAGAAATGCTGTTAAGTATGATTTGCCAGGAAGTATCTCAGTATATATGCAAGTATACAATTTATAAGTTTAGAACACACACTCCTTACATATTGAATTTTTTTTTCTTTTTTAATGCTTTGAAGTCTATTTTCTAACTAAAACTTATGTTATTATAGTTACTATTATACTTGGCCAGATGAAAATTTTCCATACCTGAGGTCCAGAAATAAAATCCTGAAACCCAAACATACCTAATATTGAAGCACTCTAAAAACACAATTTCTTTTGTTCTAAGGAGGAAAGGTTTGTTTGACCTATGGTTAGGTCCAAGGTCATCCTTGGATATCGCCAGGATAGGAAGAGTGTGGAAGGTGAGCTTAGTGGAGAACAGCTGCCTACAGTATGATGGCTGAAAAGCAGAGAGAAGAGGAAACAAGTGCAAAGTCATATTTTTCTATTATAATTTTCTTTTATTTTGAAGAGTAAAAACAAATGCAAGCAAAGCAAAAACATACAAAAACAGGGTAACATGCAGTACAGATATTATGGACTTCCAAAACAAGGATAGTTGACTAACAATGAATGATATAAGAATTAAACAATGAAGAAGTGAAAAGAAAAAAGAGGAAAATGGTAGGGGCAAAAACATGAATATATATATATATGATGGATAAGGTGATTGTACTAAGGATTTCCACCAGTTTTATGAAAACATCAGCTAATGTGTAGAGTTTTCTCCTTGACTAACTCTATATGCAGATAACTATGAACTAAACAACTACATTGTGGACAGCAATATGTAAAATACCAAAACCAAGCTTGAAAGTCTTGTCATTTTGGTCTTCTAAATGTGTATCATTTTAATGTCATATCAATTATTACTATACTCTCTTCAAAGCACATTTTTTAGAAAAAGGTAATAAAATGTAATTTCTAATAGACTTTCTCAATAATTTCAAACAGCATATCCAATGTTTTGCTTTGTGCCAGTTAATATGACCTTATGGTCTTTTCCATGTTTCAGGCATTTCTTTTTTTACAATTTGGATATCATAAGAGAAGGAACTTTCCTCTCTCCTCTTTCCTCTCTCTCTGACCTTCTACTAGAGTTAAATAACTATATTTCAAAGCTAAAATGGTTTAATACTAATGCTCTTTACACTACATTTGATTTTGAAACCTTGCTAGTGAGACATATGAAAAATATACAATATTCAGTATTCCCTCAAAATGTTAATGAGTTTGGGGAAATAGCTCAGTGGTCTAGCACCTGCCTGACAAGTGCAAGGACCATGGATCCATCTCTGGTACCAAATTGAGTGCCGGCCTTCTCTGAGAATGCCTTCCTAGCCATGAAAACGGCATGGTGGTCACACATCTGTAATCTTAGCACTGGGGAGGCTGAGACAGGAGGATCACTAACAATCCAAGTTGTGTAGTGAGAATGTGTTAAAAAAAAGACTGAGAGGGAGAGGGAGGGGGAGAGGGAGAGAGAGAGAGAGAGAGAGAGAGAGAGAGAGAGAGAGAGAGAGAGAGAGAGAGAGAGAGAGAGAGATTAGTGAAAAGCCATACACCTAAAGTTTGTGTCTGCTTCTAAATATCAAACATTGGGGGAGGTTCAGAGCTTCTGCTACTCCACAATTTGCTAGGTATTAATTTTCCATAAGTTTCAAGCATGTTGCATCAATAAAGTTAAAAGAACAATGTATGAAACTTAAGAATTCAATCGGGTTTTTATGAGTGCACATATGTACAATTCTCTCAATTAACTTTATTCCCTAGGAAAGGACTTAAAGTGTGTCTGACCTTCAGAAAGAGCTACATCCAATTCCTCCCTTTTTGAATCTGTAGTGATTACTAGTATAGGAAAATATGCCCTGATTGACATTAGGGTAAATTAAGCTAGACTGATTCATTAATTTAATATAAATACTCAATTGAGAAGCCTTCTAAACTGAACTCATTCCTTTGGAGTCCAACATCGTTAAATTTTAGAAACTATAATCCTGTTTTCATAAACAATACTATAGTGGAAATGTATGCTTAATCTGAATCCTATTTGGTCTCATTTGGCAGAAGGGCACTTGCATGGAACTCATAAACACACACACATACACACACAATCTTTAAGAAAAAGATAATCTCTTATTTATTATGCAAGTATAAGTATACAACTTATTGTACCTTATTAACATAAAATAGGTCTCACTTTAATTTTCAAAAAAGTTGTCCTACATATTTTAAGGGCATTCTTCCTAATATTCCAAGGATTAAAGTAATTGCTGATAAAAAGAAGAAAAATGGAAGAATAGAGGAGTGTGCATTGCTGTTTCCTACAGTAAGGAAATATTTACTTCCCTAGACTTAGTATAGACATGTTTTCTATTAGAATCTGATATTAAAACATCTGTGAAAAATTCCCCTGGCATAGCTGCTGGCTACTTTACAACCTGCCATCACTACACGCCAGTATGAGTCCTACCCCAGACTCAAAGTTTGATTTCTTCTCTCACTCTCTTTTCCTGATTTTGTCAGTGTCAACCATCTGGATGAGTCACAGCCATTGCTTGACCAGTTTGCTCTCTGTGAAAGCCCGAGAGAATGTTTTCTCTCTAGGTGACTCTCCTTAGGCACATTATACATCATTGTTGAATAAATAAGTAGGCCGTTGTTTCAGTGGGGGCTCTTTATTCATAATGAGATCTATATTTTAAAAAGCACATTCAGAATTTTAATTAAAGCAAATAAAAGCTCCTTGCATGCATTAGTAAGTTATATATAAGATGACAGTTCAGTCCACAATCTGATGGTGTGACAGGTGAAATTTAGATTGAAGGTTATATATTATCTCTGATGTTTAGACCTCAAATGAGGATTTTAAAAAAAGAAATTTCAACAAGAATGCATATATTTCATTAAAATTAAATAAACACATAATACTGTATAAAGCAAAATTTAATTCCTGTGACACTAAGTTCACACAATATAGGAGAAATGAAACCTTGAATCTTCTGATCCATATTCCGATGTATTATCCATTATGACACTGGTCAACCTTCTAGACATGATATCTTACATGAGCTCATTCAATTAAACTATGTCAAGATTGGACTGACTGGATGCTTGCTATCAGAACCATAGTCTGACAGATTGATCAGGATCAACCATTTTGCAAACATTGAGTTAAAGAATAGCCTTAGTTCTGAATTTCTCAGTTTTTCTCTCTTGTTTCTTTTCTTTAAAATTATTAGCTTGGTACTATAAAGTTCTATAGCATATTTTGTGATGGGAGGAGTTAGCGTCTCTATCACTGTATTTCAGAATAAGCATCAATGCCTCTCTCCACAGTTGTCACCATCGATATGTATTTCAGTAGAATGAGCGACTTGAGTTCACTTAAGGGCATTTAATTCTACGCACTCTGTCATATTAATCATATTTATCTCTTAGTAACATTTCATAATGCATGTGTTAGCTTTCTATTTGGAGTTGAGTGTTTTTACAGAAAAAGCTATTGTAGGGGCTGGGGATTTGGCTCAGCAGTAAAATTCTTGCCTAGCTGAAAGCTCTGGGGTTTGTCTTTGGCACACACACAAAAAACACACCTCTCCTAGAAAAAGCTATTGTATTGGACTGTATTTTTATTTTTTTTTAATTTATTTTTTTTTCTTGTTTCAGAACTTTTGTTTGTTTGTTTATTCATTTTTATGGCTGGGTCAGCCTGCCCTGAAGGCAGGGCTGGTGCAGCATGTGGTGCGGGGGATCGAACTGCGGTCCCTGAAGCAGCCAAAGCTTTCCTAAGCAGGCACTTTAGACCACTGAGCAATCCTGCCGCGCTCATGGACTGTATTTTTAAAAGAGCAGCATATAGTCATTCTTCCTTTCAACACAAACCAGTAGATCAACTAATTCTTTTTTTTATGCTAGGGCTGGCTTAGTCTGTTGTGGTGGAGCGGGCGCAGCATGTGGTGCCGGGTATCGAGCTGTGGTCCCTGTAGTTGCCTAAGCTGGCCTAAACAGGCACTTTAGACCACTGAGCTATCTCTCCAGCACCTGATCAACTAATTCTGATTGGTCTCTTGCATAAATGAAAATTAATATTTGAAAATTTTCATTACATAAAATACTTATTAGCATTTGTAACCCAAGGGATTATTTTATGTATCTTTATGTCTACAGTTGGTAATGGTATAAGTGCTGCAGAATTGAATACTCTAGCTAAGGACATATAAAGAAAGTATGAGACAATTAAAATTATAAATGTTACCATGCATAGTGGTGCACTCTTACAATCCAAAGATTCAGGAGGCTGAGGCAGCAGGATCACTGAGTTTGAGGCCAGCTTGGCCTGCATAATGAGTTTAAGGCCAGTCTGAATTATGAATTAAAGAGCAAGACACTGTCTTATATATACATATATATGTATACATGTATTCATCATATATATATATATATATATATATATATATATTAGAACTAGTATCTTACTATATATGTTTATATCTTCATATACTATCAATGCATATTTATTGTATTTATTTTTAAAATATTATTCAAAAGCATTAATATACTTGACCTTAGCCAAAAGGTAGAGAATCAATAAAAGCACTAATAATATTTAACTGTGTCTTACCTACTTTTCTCATTATTGAGAAAAAAGAAAAAAAACAAACACCTGATACTCAAAGTTAAAGGAGAAGATGTTCATTTGGCTCACAGTTCATAGAAGTTTCAGTCCATAATCATCTGTCTCCAAGAAAGAGTGACTTCATAGAGGACAGCTAGAAGACAACAAAAGCAACAAGCCTCTTTTTGCCCCTTATATGGTATGCAATCTAGCAAGATCAGAGCCAGATAGCTCAGCAGACTAAAGCACCTGCTTAGGCAAAATTCAACAGCCTGGGTTTGATCCCCAGTGTGCTGTGCTGGCTCTGACCCCAGGGCATGCTGAGACGGCAATTGAGACTGGACATGGTGGACCATGCCTATAATTCTAGCATGTGGAAGACTGAAAACAGAAGGATCATTATGAGTTCAATTTATTTAGTGAGACCCTGTCCACTCTGTAGACCCTGTAACAAATACATAAAAAAGTGCAAGTTTAGGGCAGTACCTATCCAATCAGTGGACCGATTCAGTAATCACCCACCCTTAACCCTAGCATTCCTAATCCTAGCATTGCACTGAGAATCAGTCACACACTCTAGATGCAGCTATCTCTGGAAATGCCCCACCTATGACCCCATGACTTTGAGGGTACATCTGGACACCAGCCATAACATTCCATCCTTTCTTCTCACAGATTCATGTACATTCCTTTGTGTCAAAGGCACTTAGTCCATCTCTATGAGTTGCCAAATGCCTAACAATTTCAATATTACTGAAAAGAAGTTGTGAGTCCCTGTACAGATGGAAAGGAAGCTACATATTTTTAGCAAACAATGACACAAGAAAAACACGACCATTCCAAGGATAAAAATAGCTACATACAAAAGAATGGAACAAAAGCAAGTCCCAAACCAAGCAGGGCAAACATTAAAGTCCTTTAGTTTCATGTGCAGCATCTGAGACAATCTTTAGCAAGACATGTACTCCAGAGGCCTTGGATGCCTCTGCCACACTATGACGCTTCCAGTGATTGTAGCTCCTATGGGTTCTCTCATGGTACTGCTCTGCTCCCTCCTTGCAGCTTTCTTCAGACCATCCACATGCTTGGCTTCTCCAGAATTAGATGTCTCTACTGCACTTTGGCTCCACATCCACAACTTCACACATTGCCCTCTCAGAGGTACACTGCCTGGTCTCCCCGTGCCTTCTTAAGGAATCTTTGTCGAAGCACTTCAGACTGAACAGCTCTTGCCTTCTGCACACACATAAACCCAGCACCATGTGGATGATGTCAAGTTTTGATAATAGCTGAAGCTTCAGCTAGGCTTCATTCACTTAGCTTCAGGTGTACAATACCCATTACCAAATCCAGAGGAACAATTTCCCTAGGCCACCACCATTCTTCAATGTGGTCCTTTGTGGCATCTCAGAGCAAATTTTCATGTTTTTAACTCTGAAGCTGTAAAGAGTAGAATTCTTCTGTTTCTTGTGCTGTATTTAGGCCATCTTTTCTGTTGTCTTCCTATGAAATTCTTGGCTTTTTCTAGCTAGTATTTTCATCAGTCGCTTTCTGTTCTGTTCTTTTTTTTTCTTTGCTTTTTATTACTTTTAATAAGAAATAACAATGTGACAGTTTCAAAACATGTTAGTACTACATTCCCAATAATTGATACAATGCATATTGTTGTCCTTGTAGTAGTTATTTAGAGCACAGGATGCAGACATGATAATTTTTCTAATCATTATTGATACAAAAATTTCTTCTCATTGAACCAAAAGAAAGTAGTTGTATACATAGTCCAATATTCCATAATCACAGTGGGTTGTTGGCAGACGTGGCAATGTCAGAAACTGTTGATTTAAGCCTTGTACAGCTCAACATACTAATCTAGCTTTACTTGCAAGCTGTGATTTTGCCGGAACTTTCTTTCTGGCCAAATCCACAATGTTCTGAATCATTCTTTTGGCCTCTTTGCTCTTATGTGCAACATAGACCTACTAAATTCCCTGAATAGTTGCCATTCTACCAGTTTAATATTGCATTGTCTGGAAATCTCTTCTGTAAGATTAATCAGTCTGTTGTCCATAATCTTAATCTATAAAAAAAACCTGCCAAATCATAACACTCATTGTGTGGAGTACAACAGCCAATGCAGTCTTTCTTTCCAGAAGAAACCTATCAAGCCTAGTCTTTACTGGAAGGCTTTCTATCAGCTTTTGGGTCTTCTAAGTTCTGATTAAAATCTCCCATCAAGTTTTGCCTAAGGGTTCCTCCAGATATACTTTTTAGCTGAAATCTCTGATATATTTCAAACTCTTCCCTCAAGCCAGTCACTAAGGTTTTTTAATCATATTTCCAACAATGATGTGATATCTGACACTAAATTCTGTTTGAGCTAATTCTTTCTTGCTCCTGACACAAAATATCCATCACTAAGAGTTGAAAAGTGAAAGGCTTTGTAGAGCTGTCAAAATTGGATGGTTCCAAGGAAGGGTGAAGGTGCAGAAGCAAATAGCTCAGACTGTGAAAGAAATAAGGAAAGAAGACAAGCTTTTTTCTATTTCTTATGGTGCATCCAGTCTAGCAGAATTAGGGCTGTTCCAGTCCAATCTGTGGACTCATTTTGTACTCACCCACCCTTAGTCCCAGTATCCTTGGGTCTGTGAGATAGCTCATTGGACTAAGCATCTGCTTAGGCAAGTACAGAGACCAAGGCTCAGCCTTGGCACCACACGCCACACAGGTCCTGCCCGGGGACAAGGTGAGCCAGCCAATGAAACCAGGTATAGTGGCATACACCTGCAATCCCAGCACTGGGGGAGGATGAAAACAGCGGGATCACTATGAGGCCAAGCTGCATAGTGAGATCCTGTACCAAATACACTAAATAATAAAATCCTAGTGTGCTTAATTCTAGCCTTGCAGCATGAATTGATTACACAATTAGATTCAGCCACCTCTGGAAAAGCCCCACCTGTGAACACACAAGGTTTTGAGGGGACTAACCATAACAGATTAGTTACATTTTTGCTATACTTTAATCCCATATTTTCATTAGGTGTAGGCTTCTTAGGACAATTAAGTTTTTTCAAACATTATAGATAGATAGATAGATAGATAGATAGATAGATAGATAGATAGATGCTTAAAAGTAGTGTGTGTGCATTTAAAGTAAAATATTTAGAAGCAAAGTATTTATATCTGAAAATAAAAGGCAATAACATCACTTCCTCTTCTGTTTATATCTCCTAGTTCAATAATATTTGTCACTATTTATTCTATCTCAGTTTAAACCTGCAGTTAATATAAGACCATATGATTAAAAAATCCAGATTATTAGAAAGAAGATATTTGGCTGGCTATGGCTTGAGATGAAAATGTAGAATCACAGGTTCTGTAGAAATCATTTTCTGAAATAAATTAACCTGAGGCGGAAAATAGGAAAGAGGGTTAAAGAAAGAAGGGAAGCAATTGCAACATGTTAGGGGCATTCAGCAATTCCCAATTTTATTAATGTCATCATTCTGTACTGCAAATTTATATTAATAAAATCAAAAAAGATGACAAGGCTAAAAAATGATTTTATTAACTTAATTGGAATATAGTATCACAACTTCATCAGATCAGTTCCCCTCTTTTCTTAAATTTATAAAATATTTAACAGTGCCCTATCATTCCATGCTTAGAAATTTAAAACACATTAACACACATGTACACTCAAAAAAGCATATTCTTTTCTAACTTCTGAATTCCTTTCAATCATACAGGAAATGTTTTTAGTGTCTGTATCTGAGCTTAAAATAGTTATCAGCAGAAATGCTATGCTCATAGCGTGAGAGTACATATGCCCTCAGAAATCAGACAGCAGTGGTAGTGACGTAACAGCAGCTCTCAGAGGAGGGTTTGGCTTACTTGACGAAATTATAGTCCAAACCCTTAAAGTGGTATACAACCATGAAGAGGATAATAATAAATGCTGTGTCTGTGCAGTAATGCAGTGCCCACAGATCTATTTCAGGACCACAACACTGTACTCATGCTGCAAGGTGGTGATTGAGGTTTGTGGGCGGGGAATGGTTTTATCAAAATTATCTTTCACTGACCAAAAATTACCTAAGTCTTTACTGTATTATTAAAAGTGTGATATAAACATAATATTCTTTCTATATGTTTCTCAAGTTGTACAACTAATCAATAGGGAAACTTTTTAAAAAGTTGTTGGTGAGAGATAGACTGCAGAGTGAAATGAATCATAAATTTTGTAGGTCTCTTTGTCTCATTAGAAGATCCTAGGTAAGCAATTCAGATAAAGTATATAGAAATAGTTTTTAAGAAGTGACAGCTTCTGTATCTCCCATTTGAAACCTCTAGAATCAGATGAGACAAATGTATTTTTATCCCTTCTACCAAGGAAACAGAATCTAAGAGGTGATGAAATCCAATTTGGGGATACTCAAATCCTTTTATGGACATCTTAATGTCATTTGAAATGGAATTTCTCTCCAGCACCCTGCTCTCCTTAGTCCTGGCTTAGGACACTGAAATTTCTTAATTGCTCGTTTCCAAACACGATTAGCCTTTATAATATTTCTTTACATTTCTAATCCATTCTCTCTCTCTTTATCTCTCTCTCTCTTTCTGTTTCTGTCTCTCTGTCTCTGTTTCTGTTTCTGTCTCTGTCTCTCTCTCTCTCTCTCTCTCTCTCTCTCTCTCTCTCTCTCTCTGGTACAAAGTCTCACTATACAGCTTGGATTCATAGTGATCCTCCTATTTCAGACTCCGCAGCACTGGTATTACAGGTATGCATGACCATGACTGGACTAGGTAATAGGCTCAGCACAGCCAGGGACAGGGCCAGCATGGCATGTGGTCCCAGAGATTGAACCCAAGTCCCTGTGCTTATCTAGGCAGGCACTTGGACCGCCAAGCTACCTCGCTTCTCCTTATATTTTTATAATGATCTTAAATGCAGAAAATTAGTAAATACACAGAAGGAAAAATACTAAATTAAATTTAAATCAACTCAACTTTTACCTCAAAGTATATCTGAATATTTTGATACATGTACAAACAGATTATTACTCATTAGAGGCAATGATATGCATTCACCAATGCTTAAAAATTTCTACTCATATCTTTGTTTTCTTTCAGTATGAAATACAATAGTAAATTTAGTTACTGGGTAATAATTTAAATAATTTTAAAGAATAATTGGTAACTAAGTGTCTGGTATGTATGTTTTAGACTATGTACTACTGAAGAAAAGCCTGGTATCAACTTTATACGATTATTAATTAAGAATATAAGGGATCATTGTGTATTACTTTTTTTTGTTTTAAGATTTGTAGGATATATCCCTAAAACTAGAGTAAGAAACAAGAACTATTTGCAGACTCCTAAAGCACATTCTATAACTCAATGAAAGATACATGTGTCACTTCCTGATTCAGATCCGGATGACAGTGGTTTCCAACTTTGTAGCATTTTCCCAGCATATCATCTATAACGTTTTAACAGCCATTAATAACTCATTTAATGATCAGAAAATATAAGATAATGGGGTTAATGAAGGACCAAGTTTAATGTTGGCTCCATATACTAAGAGGAGGAAGGCCATTTAATACAAGAAAAATATACTTCAGACTATCATAAAGATCTAGCTGTTCTCGTAAACCATGCAAGGGTTTATGAATTAAAGGAAAGATGTTCCAACTTTAATTACAAACACAAGCAGAGGACAGAAAGACAAATTCTAAAATTACTTTAGTCATTAGAGAGACAGCGATGGCTTGGGCTGGTGTCTTAGTTACTCTTTACTCATTGCTGGGACAAATATGGGACACTCAAATGAATGAAGGAAAGTTTTATTAGCTCACAGTTACTGGAGTTTTCAGTCCATACTTGGCTGGCTCCAAGGCTGAGTGGAACAGAGCAGAAAGCATCCAGTTCATGGCATCAGAACAGCAACAATCGCGACAGAGGCAATCGACCAACCAGGGGAGCAGAGAGCAACAAACAGCTCCAGTCTGTCTCTCTGTCTCTCTTTTTTATTACATTAAGGCTCTCTGCCCTTAGGCTACACCTATAATCCCAGAAGTACTTAAAACACATAATTCCAGGGATCATGGATCAAGTCTCAAACTCTAGATCAGTACTAAATCACATAATCCCAGTGACTCATGAATCAAGTCCTAATCTATAGAAGTCCCGGCCCAATGAGTGCATGAGGCTTTGGGGGGACAACTAGACATAAACCAAAACAGCTGGACTGCCAATAAATACAGGTGATAAAAATTAGTAAGGATGATCCTGTTTAAAATGTTGGAAGGGTTCGGTTAACATGGTTTTACCTAGAGGAATAAAGATTTCAGTCTACTAAAAACAGAAGATAGATAAACTATAGGCAGAAACAATTTTAGAATCTTACAGGTATCCTCTGTTCATAATTTTTTCTCCGCAAAATAGTAGCAATAACAAGCCACAAGTAACCTAAATGAGTAGATGAAGAAAATGTGGTGTGATAGTGTACAATACTATAGATTGCACAATAGTTGGTAATAACCTTGGGTGTAACATAGAAATAACATAATTGCTTGATATTCTCTGATCATATTCAGTTTCATGGACTTTGAAGAAGGAAAGGCAGGCCAGGGATTTAGATCAGTGGCACAGCACTTGTCTGCCTGGCATGCATGAGATCCTGAGTTCAATTACTGAAAGAGAGAGAGAGATAGAAAGAAAAGGAGAGAAAGGGAGGGAGGGAAGGAGAGACAGAGAGAGAGAGAGAGAGAGAGAGAGAGAGAGAGAGAGAGAGAGAGAAATTTGCCAACATATACAAGGGAATAGCTTTATTGATAAAATGTAAACTCAACAGTAGAGTAAAATGACGCTGTGGATATGGTGAGATACATTAAGTGCCAGATCAGTATATTCTGGGTGCTAATGTACATGAAGGAATTGATGACTTGCAGTACTAAATTTGTGAGATACAGGTAGGAAGCCATCATTAGAGAAGGTTGGATCGTAATGAGATTTAAAGCAGTCTTTTGTTTATAATGAAAAAATTCCAATCATGAAAATGCAAAGTCAACAGTGATGGAGAGTAAAATAGTAATAGGAGTGGAAGAAGCTAGAGAACTAGGTACAAGGGCAATTGAAGGGTCAGGCATATGGGAGATTAGCTTAGTAATGAATAAGTGAATGGTGTTAGTAGGAATGACGATAAGGTAGGATTTAAATGTTTAAAGATCAGGAAGAGTTACCTATAATGACTACAATTATTTAACTTTGTGTGACTCAAAGATGAATATTTTGAAGATGGCAAATGGTAGCATGCTCATTTAGGCAGCCATCAAAAATGGTACTGGAGGATGGTCAGCTCCAGATTGAGGTAGCTTGTTTGCTTTAGGCACTGTCTGGTGAAGGTTAGCTATCAGTTGCTAGGCAACCTAGTGTCATGTGTTACTAACTTTGCAAAAGTGTAAGTAAGGGACCATTTTGTTACATAAAAAAAGAGAAATATATATCGATGTATACACAAGAGAGTTAGGATAGATATATACAGCTACTTTCTCTTAGTTCATTGAAAATAATGGTTTGTGCTAATATTATTTAGACAAGATATCAAGTCTACATCTCGTTCTTTCAATAACCACCAGCAAGATTATAATACGCAATGTATTAATTATTGCAACCATGTTACTAACCTGATTTGAAACTGTTTCATTGCCATTTTACCTTTTTTTCTCACTAAAATGAATGAATGGATGTATATATTTTTGTTTTATCCATGGAAAAATGGTACTGGAAATGATTGTGAGGGAGAAAAGAATTATCACTGAGTATGGCAACAAGCCAATGGGTCACTGTTTCTCTCTTAAATATGTAGATAATCCTATGGAGGCCATTGCTCTTACTAAATGGCCTTGATGAAGATGATCTAGAGTTTTCCTCTGGTTGCCTACCTAATGAAATGAAATGAAATGTGTTCAGTGTCATCATGTACTGTTGAAGTTTACCACTCACACAGTTCTACTGTACCCCTTCCAAACAATGTTTTGTAGAATTTCTGAGCCACTCGGTTCTATCTGGAATTGAATAAGCGGAGGATTATATAAAGTGTCTCCTAAGGAATAGCTTTCCTCAGATGTTGCGCCAAGACTCTGTAATAACTTAATTAAGAGCTTAGCTACCATCAGCAAGTTTGTGTGTTGGAAACTAGATATTTTAAATCACAAATTTTCTCATTTAGCTATTGAATGGTGTTGGAGATAAGAAAGTGTGCATTGCTGCCATAATTCTCGAAAGCTGTCTTTTGAGATGGGATTGCTTTTCTCTTGGGAAATTTTACACAACAGTTCCGCTAATTGCTGGGAAATAAGAATATTATATATTAGCCATCAATCCTCACAAAATGTATAGAGAAAATAAAGGAGATGTGAGTTTGTGCTATATAAAGATTTGTACATTAAAAAATCTCCCCATAAAGTGATCTTTGTTATACTTAGGATGAACAATTCCAGTCATTTTTTTCTTACAGTTATTTTTGTGTGTGAAGGTGTAAGAAAAATGCAGTATTCTATTATTGAGAATTAACATATAGGAAAAACAACCATCTTTTCAAAAAGAAAGTTCTTAGGTATTTAAAGACTTTGGCTATAACACCAGCACTATGCAGAAGAGCAAGAAAAATTTGTTGAAACTTCTCAACTTCATTGCCTATGAAATTTTTTAATTCATTTGCCCAAGGGAATGTTATAGTCTATTGATGACTTTAGTGTTCATAATATTTGGTTATAAAAATTTATATTTCATAATAAATAAGGGTGCTATAATTGTAAAGATGTAAAATTTAAATTTCTAAATTTACTTTAAAATTTACTTTAAACATCATATATATTCATTTTTATGACTACATTAAGGAATGAACACTAAAAATATGAGCAGCTATTCATTAAAAACAGCTACATAGTCCTTTCATTTAAAGGAAGAAATAAGAGGAGTGAAATGTGTTGGATCTCTAGCAATTCAGACTCTCGGATATTCAATTACTCAGTGGCAGCTGATCATGCAGAAGAATAAAAGGTTCCTCTAGAGACAAAGGTACTTTAGAGAAATTGTACTTCTAATTATATATCCAGTAGGACTTTGTTTTTGTCTGATTTGAACTAGGATGGAGAGAGAGAGAGAGAGAGAGAGAGAGAGAGAGAGAGAGAGAGAGAGAGAGAGAGAGAGAGATAGAAATCAAAAGATGGCAATAACCTTATTATCGTGCATGAAATGGTACTGGGATCGACTGTTCTGATAAAACTACAGACATTTTTGTTCTATCCTATTTTTAAAAAGAGGTCATAGTTCAACTGATAGTACAGGAAGATGTATTAGTCCAACATACTGTGGTACAGTCATATTATAACTCCAGAAGATAATGTACACAATAAAAAATGATTACTTCATATGCCGTTATTCACCTAAAGAATATCTCATTGCTGATTTCTGGATCATAACTTTCATAAGTTCTTCAAAATGAGTGATAAGCACTGTCAAAATATGTGTACTAAGTTCAATTAATCTTTTATTCATAAGTATATTATTATTATCTAATATTCGGCATTTAAAGCAGTGAACTTCAAAAAGTATTTTCACCCACAAACAGTTAGTTCCATTTGCCACAAATTTGGTAAGGCATATTCTTTTAAATTTTGGGATTTATGAACTACTGGCTTATATGTCAAATAACTTGGAAACAAAAATTACTGGCTGCATGTAGTATTTGTGTTTGTACCTCTAAATGCAGGGTTACCAATGGGTCTAAAACTTTTAATAAGTTTGAAAAACTAGTGTAAATTATTGTATTCACTGTTATACATATTAATATATGCTTGCTTTTGTAGTTTTAATACAAAACGATCTAGTTTAATACAAAAGTATCTGTTTCTACCATTATAAAAAAATCTCAATCTTTACATGTTTTATTTCTTTGAGACATACTTTTAGAAAATAAAATATTCTGTAGTCATATTAAATTTATAATTGAATTGCAACTAAGAAATAAAAATGACCCATTCTCAGTCCTGATCAAATGTTTCTAGTACTCATTTTTGATATGTTTAAAATGAATCAAAAGTGTCGGTGGCTTCAAATACATGTCAATGTTTTTGATTCTCTGGTGCATGGAGCACCTATAGTTTTATTGACTTCTCCTGATCTCAGTGATTCTTCAGGATTCTATTCAGCTGAAGTCTTTCTCATTTGTCTTTATCATCATTCAATCAGCTGCTGCCCAGAACATCTTCCTCTGTAGGTAAATAACATAAATTCAAGAGGCCAAAACAAACGTCGGTAGCACACTAACTGTGTGCTGTTTTCTCTGTACTCACTAACATGCTTTTGGCCACATACACCGTTGCATCGTTTAGTGAAGTTACAAATAAGATAAAGACAAGAAGAGAAGAAATGAGGTAGAAAACCTGGAGGCCATGACAGTGTTAAAGTTATTGAATTTCAGAGCTGGTCTTGATGTGTTTTCTCACCCAATCTCCTCCCTTCCCCTCAAGCCCCCTTCCCCTCCTTACTTACAAAGCTGTATTTTCATTTTATCCTTTATTGTTCCTTTCTTTTTCCTTTCCTTATCTCCCTCCCACTTTGTACTTTCCATTACAAATTCTTTATGAAGATTATTATCATTATGTATATCTAGTTTCTACCTAAACTTAAAAAAATATAAACCATTAAAAGTATATGTAATAATGTGCATAGATTTTTAGGTAAACACTACATCACTTTTTTATAAAAGGCTAGCAATTCATGGATTGTGGCACCTATTGGAATCCTGGAACCAATACCATGCTGATACTTAGAAGAACTGTATTTGTAGTTACAGGGCTAACTGATAACACTGCATTCTCCCCAAAGGCTGATAATCCTTTATCTGTGGTTAGGTTAGTGTGGCAGGTGTTCTTGGCCTCTGAACAATGTCAGTTTGAATGAAGACACTACCTCATGCTATTGAACCCTGAGTTAGCTAATGATAACGCCAATGATAACTCCAAAAACAAATGGGCTTTGGGTTATATTTTAGCCATTAAAAACTAGACAATTTTGGCAAAGTCTACTGCTTTAATTCTAAGTCTTTATTTTTGTGATCTTACATTAAAACTATTTTTAGGGTTGGCCAAATAGCTCAGTCGTTTAAAGCACTTACAAGCAGGCACAGACACTTACAATGCCACCCTGTTTGGTCCCCAAACCTGCGGTGCCAGCCCCACCTGCAGGGCGAGCTGCGTCAGCAAGTGAGACAGGCATGGTGGCATGCTCCTGTAATCCCAGCTCTTGTGAGGCTATAAGCAGGCAGATCACTATGAGTCCAGTCTAGTCCTAAGACCTTGAACACCCTATAGACCCTTCCCTAAAATACAAAAAAAAATCAGTGCTAAAAAAGGAAAGTAAGCCTTCTGTTCCCCTATTTAGGTCTCCCCTAAGCTCACAGTCTGCACTGCATTCTCTTCTGCCTGTCACATCGATAACCATAAGAACACATTCAAAGTCAGACAATAGAGTTACTGTAGAGAAGAAAAGCTAAACAAATACTTAATTGAATTTCCTGTATAAACGATTCTGTCATAAAATGACTGTCTGTGTGCTCCTTGGCAATCATTAAGAAATATGCTTTAGAGAACAAAACAAAACAAAACAAAAAAGAAATGAGCTTTGAGATCTGTCCTAGGTGCTGAACAAATTTTCTTGAATGCACTTTCTATTTGAAACTTTCAAGACAAAATTATTTTTCCCTTATTTTTCTCATTCTAGTAAAATAAAAACTCACCATCTTAACAATTGTGATTTTAAAGTTCAATATTGTTAAGGATTTAGAATGTTGTCCAACTATCACAATTATCTCCACAACTTTCACCTTGTAATTCTGAAAGTACACACACAGTAAACAATAGTTTTACATTCTCCTCAGAGGAAAGGGATGAATGAACTGCAGTGCGTCTAAGGAGAGTCACCCAGAGAAAAACATTCTCTCAGGCTTTCACAGAAAGCAAAATGGCCAAGCAATGGCCGTGACTCGTCCCGAAGGCTAACACTAACAACAGTTCTACAAAGTACTGTCTATGGTCTCAAATTTAATCCTGAGGGGATTTGACCCTGGAAGA